>OZ002741.1:78605928-78880413 GCA_963924295.1 Dioctria rufipes | reverse complement strand
GGACAAAAAAGTAAAAAATTTCAAAAGAAAACGGGGGCCCCATAACTGTATCCTGTTTTTCAATAAGTGGTTTTGATTTTGAACAGCGAAATCCCAAAGGTTGTTGCGTCCATTCTGAAATAATTGTACAAGTCATGAGGACTAGATACTGTCCTGTAGTTCTCTTAAGAGCCGAATATCACTAAATCGGGTGTGTTTATTGTAGCCACTTCTTTTGCCACAAACGTCTCTTCTTTTTTTTTATTCATTGTTTCACTCGCTATATACATGAGAGCACAAATAGTTGCTACTTCTATTTTGTTTGCCATTCCGTATTTAAATACTCTTTACTCATTAAATTGCTGAATCTTACTGTCAAATATGTAGGTATAGGAGTGTCGTTTCAAATGTCGAAGTTTTTTATATGACCACACGCCACTCCAATGCACAAATTTATATGAAAATGTCAATGTCACGTGAAAGCTCTAAATTATACACTCTTTCCATGCGAAAAGAGTGTACCGTGAGTTGCGAACGAACTTTTTACTGCACGTCATACAATCCCACGAGTTTTCCGGGAGGAAAGATGTACAAGATTGCTCGAACGCAAATCCAATCATGTATGGCTAGCTAGTATTTTATGCGTATAGGACTTTAAAATTATGTTATTTTATAGGACTATTTCCATTATTTTAAACAAACAAACAGCGAAGACTATGCTTTGGACAATTATCGTAGAACTGAGGGTAGTATCTATGAAACTAAACTGCTAATAAAATTACAAAATTAAAGCAAACAAAGAACAATTCGGCTGTATACATATTCCAGCTAACCCAAGTTAGGAAATATAGGAAACTGTCATGAATTTGTTCTGTACAAGAAAATTTAGATTACTATCAAAACTTTTATCATTTGAAAATCCTAAGTAAATTTAAGAAAATTAATTTCAAACAAATTCATTCACTTGAGCAGAATAAATCTATCTCCCATTTGTAACTACATATATGCAAATAATTTATCTCCATTAAATAATCGCATATAAGCTTACTGTTACCATAGGCAGATTGTAAGCCGATTTCAAGTTTGTGTATGAGAAAATGAAAAAAACTGAAATAAGTTGAAAACTTGAACCTATTACTGGTACGATCTGAACTGGTTGAACTCGAAAAATTTAAGAGAGTGATCCATAGAAAGTCAGTTTTCATAGAAAGTCAGTTTTATTGTGTCTTATTGTGCTTAAAATAGAATTATTTACTAATTATATGCTACAGACTACCTAAGAGAGTCTTTACCAGCTTATTAAAATGTCTTATTAATCTAGTATCTATGATGTATGAGTTATAATTTTGATGTTTTATATATTACCTAGAAAAGAGACACTTAAAAAAAACTAGGATACAGTGAGTTACTCTAAACCTAATACTAGAACTAATGCTATTACTATTACTATCTACAAGTCTTTATTTAGCTTATGTGATAAATTTTTTTTTTTACATTGTATGTTTTCTTACTCGGAGGCTGAAAAGGAATATTCATTAGTTTGGCTGAAATGATAGAAGCGTTTATTGTTATTTTTTGCTGAAAGGAGAAAAGTGTTTTACGATTGATTACCCAGAGTTATTTTTCTTTTTTTTTAAGTTAATTGATCCGTATTATAAATGAGTCTGTTTCCCCTAACTGCCTTGTGATAAAAGATAAGTTTTTTGTCAGCGTCATAAAGTAGGTTTTTGGTTTGAAGCCATTTTAAAACATGTGGTGCCTTATATTTTGGAATTTCAGTGGTGTTCTCGTCCAGGTAGTCCGAGTATTGCTCTATTATGGGATTATTTATTGCGGTGAGTTTATCCAGAAATTTTATGGCGGTTGAGATTAGGAAGGTGTCTATTCTTTTTGTGTCGGTTCGTTTGTAAAGTTCCTGGTTTTTGATGTGTTTGAAGTTGTTTGCCTCCGTTCTTTTGTGATTTGTTGCAAATCTTAGACATTTTCTTTCGAAAATTCTAATTTTTTCCATTTGGGCCGAATTAATGTCGAACCAGATGGGAAATGCATACGCAATTATAGGTCTTATCAATTGCTTATAACATGTGACTTTGATATTGTTCTGTATAGATTTTGTGGGTTTTATTAGTCTGGAAAATGAGGTGAATACGTAGCTGGCTTTGTGTAATTTGTCTTTGATATGGTGGTTGAAAGTGAGGCTTTCTGTGAAGATTACTCCTAGGTATTTTAGTTGTTTGGTGTATTGTATAGGTTGGTTATTGATTGTAATTTTTATGTTGTTTTTATTGATGTGTCTTACTATATTAGGATAAGTGTCTTTGTTTTTTCCTTTTATTATTATCGTTTGGCATTTGTCTGTGTTTATTTTTAGTTTCCATTTTTCGTAGTATTCGTATAGGGTACCTAGATAGTTGTTCATTTCTGTTTTCATAGGAAGGAATTTATGGTTTGATGTATATATGATAATGTCGTCTGCGTACGTGATGATTTTCAGTGGAGTAGGCGGTGGAGGAATGTCAGCCGTATATATGTTGTACAATATGGGACCCAGAACTGAGCCTTGTGGAACTCCTGCAGCGATATCAAAGGGTTCTGAAATTGTGTCCATGGTTTTAACTCTGAATTTCCTGTTGGTTAAGTAGCTGTATGTATTTTTACAGAGGTGTTCGTTAAATTGATATATGTTTCTCATTTTGTAGATTAGTCCGTGTATCCATGTTGTGTCGAAGGCCTTTTCTGTATCTATGCTACACATTAGTGTCGCTTTTTTCCTGTTTAATTTTTTAGTTATATGATCCATTAGTATTGCTAGTGCGTGATTGGTTGAATGGTGTTGTCTGAAGCCCATTTGAAAGTGGGGGATCGTATTGTTGTCCTCTACGTGATTCTGTATTTTCTGTTTTAAAAAGCGTTCGTAGATTTTACTGATTGTCGGAAGTAGTGATATTGGTCTGTAGCTGGTTATTTGGTTGGCTGGTTTGTTGGGTTTTTTTATGGGGATTACATAGGCTATTTTCCATTTTTGCGGGAAATATCCTATGTTATAGATCTGATTAAATAGGACTGCTAAGAAGGTCCAGAACTCTTTCTTTGTTTTTCGGATAAGATAATTCGGTATGTGGTCAGGGCCTGTAGATTTTTTGTTTTTACTGCGTATTATCATTTGTTGTATATCGTTGGATGTTATTAATTCTGTATTGTATTGGAAGTTATGCTCTGGGGTGGTAGAAATTGCTGGGAAGTTATTAGTGAAGTTAAACAGGGGTGTGTAATTATTATGGAAGGATGAATGTATTTCGCTGTCTACGTGTGTCATGTCTGTGTCCATGGTAAGGTTTTGCTTGTGCGTATTTTCCAGGTACTTCCCTAATATATCGATCTTGTCTTTGTCATTAGTTATGTATTCGTCCGGGTTATTTGGATTGATTATTCTTGGAAGTGTTATGTTATTTTTTATTCCCGCGATGTTTTTGATTTTTTTAAAGGTGTTTCGGTCCATAGTGATGTTGGCGAGTTTGTTTTCCCAATATATGTTATGGTGTATTTCTATTCTGACTTTAATGATATTAGTGATATCTCGTATTTGTGCTTTTAATAGGTGTTGGTTCGGGTTATACCGTTGTCTTTGCCAGTTCCTACGTAGGGTGTTTTTATATTTGATTAGGTTTATGATTGACGTTGGCAGTGGTATGTTTCCTTTTGTTTTCAATTTTATTTTAGGTACGCTGTTTTCAATAGCATTTTTAATTGATTCTTCTAGTTTCGCTATATTTTCTTCTGCCTCATGTGGGGTTATGTTCCTGTTAGTTGGTAGGTTTATACTAGATATTGAGTTGTTTAGGAGCCTGTTAAATAGGGGTATGTTTGTGCGCGAGTAGTTGTATATGGTACGTGGTTGAGTTAGTGTAATATCGTTAATTCGGATCATTAGTTCAACTGCATTGTGGTCAGAGTCAAAGTCTAATGTTTTAAGTTTGTCTATGTAGTTGGGGTGGTAGTCCGTATTGAGGTTGTTAGATATTAAGTAGATATCAAGATAAGAGTAATATCGGGAGTTGTGAAAGGTGGGATGGAGGGATGATTCAATTCTGAGGTTGTAGTTGAGGGTGTTTTCTAGAAGCCAGTTATGTAGTGTTTTCCCAGCTTTGTTCGCATTTGTATTGCCTAAATTCCAGTGAGGATGTTTCGCGTTGAAATCACCTCCTATTATTACTTGACCATCTTTTGTTACGTCTAATATTTTTTCTAAGTCTGTTGTGTTAAAGTTTGTATTACCGTTTTTGTTGTAGAGGGATACTAAGTACAGGTTCCTGCTTGAATATCTAATTTTTATTATTGTTATTTCAAGTTGTAGTGTATTTAGTGTGGTCAATCGTTCGTACTCTATGTTATCCTTAATGAGTATAGCAGTTCCTCCACCTGCTTGATTTGCACGGTCCGTTCTGGCTAGTTTATAGTTTTTGAATTGGGGGTTGTGTTTTTTGTTCAGTTTTGTTTCTGTTAGTAATGCTATGTCAGGCCTGTGCGTTTTTAAGAAGTTTTCTAGAAACTGCCTTTTATGGATAGAGACTAATGAGTTTACGTTTAGTAGAAGTATCTTCAGTTGGTTATTCGGCATTGATTGTGAGTTCTAATAATAAGTGTAGCATTGCCTGTCTTTTGGAATTTTTGTCTTTTAGTTGTCGGTATTGGGGAAGAAATTGGTCTAACTTATTCAGGCAGTTGTGAGAGTGATCCAGCCAAACGCTGGCCTTTATATAGGTTTTGAACGACCATCTGTTTGTGGAAATCCGAAACTATATTGTGAATTACTCAGAATATTTTATCTTTAATTAGCAGTAATTAATATCATTTGATGCGGAATATTGACATCTATGTTTTTCCATTAAAAAGCTTCCATCAATTATTAAGTTCATCAATTTAAGAGGAAAAATACAATTTTACTATAATGCGGCGCATGCAAATTTTGTCGTCCATATTGCGTAAATTTGATGTGGAACGTAATTTTCTAACAATCTCGTTTCCACTCCTTATATCCGTTCTTCTTACTGCTTATATGAGAAATCATAAATTATTAAATATCTTTTTATGAAAATAATTTTGTACTTTTTTAATGCCACTATAGTGTTCTTCGTTAAAAAAAATACCCCAATTTCATATATCCAATAAGAGGTGTTATTTTAATTAGCCCGCTATTTCGGTAGATGTCACTTTTGGAGCTGTCATTTTTTGACATTTGACAAGTAGAAACTACGCCCTTAATAAAAATGGAACGATACACGATTCCACAACGTATTGAAATTATTAAAATTCACTATAAAATGGTGAAAACGTGGCAAAGACGGTTCGTAAAACTCGAGCATCTTTGGGTCGTCGTGAAGCACCTTGTCGGACCGCAATACCGAAATTGGTAGAAAAATTCGAGCTGTCGGGACAGTTATTGATGTGTAGAATAAAACCCGTGCACGTCGCTCAAGAACAGCCGAGAATATTGCTGCTGTAGCCGAAAGTGTTGAAGAAAACCCAGGTTTGTCCATTCCTCGTCGTTCTTTGGAATTAAGCATTCCACAAACGTCATTATACCGTATTTTGAATAATGATTTGGGTCTTAAGGCTTATGAAGTTCAGTTAACACAAGAACTCAAGCTGGCCGATCATCAACAACGTCGAGTCTTTGCTGATTGGGTCCTTGAAATGCATGAAAATGATCCGGAATTCCATCGAAAACTCATCTTGAGTGATGAGGCCCATTTCCACCCCGATGGCTTCGTCAACAAGCAAAATTGTCGCATCTGGGGCTCGGAAAACCCAAGAGTTATTGTTGAAAAGCCTCTCTATCCTCAACGTGTGACTGTTTGGTACGGTTTATGGCCCGCGGGGTCATTGGACCTTACTTTTTCGAAAATGAGGCTGGAGCAACAGTTACGGTGAATGGATTGCACTATCGACAGATGACTAATGATTTTTTATGGCCGGAATTGGATGGTATTGATCTAGACAACGTTTACTTTCAACCAGACGGCGCTACGTGCCATACAAGCAACGAAACCATTGATCTTTTACGGCAAAAGTTTCCGGACAGTGTTATCTCTCGAAGAGGTGATCACAGTTGGCCACCGAGATCTTGTGACTTAACACCTTGCGACTTCTTCCTTTGGGGCCATGTGAAAGAGAAGGTCTACGCCAACAGCCCAGCGTCGATTCAAGACCTCAAAGATGGAATTCGTGAGGCTATCGAGGACATAGGGCAGCCACTTTGCGATTTGGTTATGGAAAATTTCATGAAAAGGATATGGTCCTGTAGGCGTGGTTGTGGTAGTCATTTGGCTGATGTTATCTTTCATTATTAACGGCATAGCTCCTTCTTTGTAATGAAATAAAGATCCGAACATTTATCTCAAAAAATGGCATTTTTCTTTGAATATCAAAATAACACCTCTTATTGGAAAACCCGTTATATTGGCACTACATGAATTCTGGGAGTTCCGCGATATTTATAAGTTCGTTCTTTCGTTGTTCCGCGATCGCGAAAGTTTTCCGTGTATTCTTCGTGGAAAATGTGCTAAAGTGCCAAAGTTAAGCTGTGCAACTGTGATCGTGTTCATTGGTTAGTGTTTGTGTGTGTTTATTTCATATGAAAATTCGTTTGTTTTTAGAAATTCGTGATCTTAGACTGTCTTCAGGTAAGATTTTCTGCTGATGTTTTTTGCGGGAAGTTGTTTTTATTTAAAAGTCCATTTAATAACTCTTGAATATCGCATTTATTGAGTTATTAAAACTTAAATTTGTTAATATACGTATATCAATTTTATTTTAATTAATTTCCCTTGCGATTGTGACAACTGTTAAAAGGTAAGAAATTACATGAAGTTTGTTTGCGGAAAAGTATTTTGTCATAGTTAAAGTACCCTATGATCCTTTATAGTTGGTTTAAATTTCAATTAATAGACATTGATATGTATAACCAATTATTACATAATTTCCATTCCTCATAGTGTTGTTGTTGATTTGCATGCACTTCGTTTATGTTTAACTTGCATGGGATAAATGTTAAAAAAAATCTGCTTTTCTGTGTAAATTCAGTTAATCTCTCTTAAGAGGAGTCAGTACCAAGATATGCAAGTTTCATGCATTTTTCAATGCGAATTTCTGGCAAACTATTTGTAGCAGAATAATGATTTATACCTTAAATTAAAGTTATTGAAGAAGTCTAGTAAATAACGTCGAGAAAAATAAAAAAAATGTATAGAAATGGAGATATTAGCTCGGAAACTTGTAAAAAATTGTAAAAATTGAAGTTTTTTAAATCAAATTCCTGTTAGTAAGTATTCTCATGTCTTTAGATTGTGACTAATAATAATAATAATAATAATAAGGTTTTTATTCATAAACAATCTTGTACATTAATATTTTATAGGCCCATTAACACAATACAATTTCTATCAATTTATTATGTACACAATTCAATTTATAAGTTCAACTAATGTGTTCATAATAATAGTAAAGCAAATAAACAGAAGCACTTTGTAACATTAATATGTAGAAGAAAAAAAAACAAAAAAGCAAGCAAACAAAAATATTAAAGGATAAAAAAGGTTTTCCAACAAAAAAAACTAATTCGACACTGACTAATATAGTCGTCTGTCTAGATTGGCTAGATCAGCTTTAACCTTTTTCAATTAATCTCTCTTAAAACAGATATTTTCCTTCCATTTCAGAGAAGTAAAGGAGGCATAGAACAAGAATACTCATAAGTAAGGTAGCTTCAACTTGAACCGCCTCATGCCTTTTAAGGGAAAAAGAACAGAAAAAAAGCAAAGAAAAATTTCATTCAATTACTCGTTGTATTCTTGAATTAGAAATTTTCGATATTTAAAAGCACCACTAAAGAAACCATACAAGGCTGTCCAATCCTTGCCATTCAACAGATCAATCACCACGTTACGGGAAAGTGTATTACTACCGAAGAACTGTGCTCTGTACTGTTTAAAAATAGGGCAAATTCCAATAAAGTGTACCATGTCTTCCTCTAGTCCCAAGTTACAAATAGAGCATACGGGTGAGCCCTCCCTTCTAAACGGATTCGCATTTAGCCAAAGCAGTCCGCCTTTGCACATAAAAACAGATCTTATTAAGGCTATACTATTGCCATCGTTGAAGTAGGTAATGCCTGTGTCAAGCAAATGGTTTAGATCATGATTGTGACTATTTTAGAAAGATAAAGCCTAGATCTAGGAAATAAGGTCGAGTTTTTTTCATTTTTAGTGGCGCTTTTTTAATTATTTGACTCTAAAAGTACTTGTTTTTCCTCCCGATATTTCACCAACGAGAAATTGCAATATTTTGTTGAAAGTTGTAGAAATATAAAGAAAAATAGTATATTTAACAATTATGTGCAAAAAAAATTTAAGAGAGTTACTTCTCGTTAAAAATTTTCAATTTTTTTGAACTGAAAGTTTTCATTTTCGTCTTAAATTGTCGCATGTTGGGTTTCTGGTTTTTACGCTAGATGTTTCTAATGTGACTTGTGGTCTAGGTCTAAGCTAATTTTATATGAATTTTCACACTTTCAGGACACAATCCCACGTATAGTAAATTTTATTGCCTACAGGCTCACTGGTATCTAAATTGAAACTTTTGCTGAGTACTGACTCCTCTTAATATAATAGTAGTTGGTATAAATTCATTATTAATTCAATTTAATTAATTCAAGTTTTTCTATTATTTCAGATGTTTTCGTAGATGTATGTAGGTACGTGGGTACCTTCTCTACGTAAGAGGTAATGGTATGTCAGTCGACTTCCCTGGATTTTTTTAACTTAAGTACTTCAAATTGGTTCGATTTTTATAAATTCTTTTTATTTTATTCTCAACTTCGTTCATCGCTGAACAAATATTTATGTAGAAAGACAGGAAATGTAAACGGAATCAATGCAATCACTTTATGTTATCAAAGCTATTTTTAGGTTATGATTATTGCATGGATTCTAATTATAAAAACATAGAATTTTTAATTATTGTTCATGGTATGAACATTTCCGGAAGCAGTATTATTTACTGTTTGTCTCGATTTCAGTATCTCCAATATTCAATTTGGAATGTAGAATGCTGCTTTGCGCGTCGCTTTCCTTGTACCTTGGGTGGAGAAGGTGACATTGGAGCCGACCTTTCATCGGTAGAAAGCTGTGATGAATCTTCATCCAAATCGGCTTTGTTCCCTTGAGTACTGCAAAATGGAAGAATTCAACCTAATATATTCATTCACATAAGTCCTACCTTAGAATAATAAAATTACAAGAAACGACAAGGAGACCACATAATGTTCAACCATTACTGTACGTACGCACCTTGTACCGCATCACCTCCAGTTGAAGAATATTAAAGCTGAATTTCATGAAAGTTGAGAACCAGAAAGCTTGAAATGAACTTTTTTATGGTGATGTGTGACTTTGAGAACTTGGAGAGGAGTAGAGACGTAAGGGTTTGGTAATGTTATGCATTCATTTCATGTATATTTTCATCTAGTGACAGATAATTGTTTTTCGAGACATTATTCTTGGAAGTTGGATTGCTTGGTCTGCCTGCCTACTGCCTGGGAAAGTGAAAAGAGATTTAATGCGAGAGTTTTTTCTTCAGAATATTCGGTTTTTATTTCACTATGATTGCAGTTTTGGATATTTGATGTCGTTTATAAGCAATTGTGATTGTGCACACCTACTATTTTTTAATTGTTGTAATATTTCATTGTTACGTTGCCCTTATTTTAAAATAATTTTTATTGACAAAGCCGATGGATGGACTGAAGAGGTCGGTTATAAGATGGCCGGTTAGATAGGAAGAATGGAGTGATGGGATGTAATGAATAAATGATTAGATTGACTGGATGAGATCGCTAGGTGGATTGGATTGATTGGATGGACTAGACGGATATGGACTGATCGATAATAAGGAAGGAGGGACGGGGCGGGTTGAGTAGGGCAGTTACATGGGATCGATGCATGTAATTTCCACTGGGCTAAATGGATGAAATGATGAATATATGAATTGAAGGATTACTGGAAGTATGAAGTGACTAGATGGATTGGATGGTTAATGTAGTGAATGGTGGGAAGGAAGGATAGGTGATCGGATGGACGTGGCAGGGGAAGCGATAGAAATTAATATACACATTAGATCCCACAGAAATGGAAGGGATTCGGTCTCTGGGAGATCTCTTGCAATGGGATGAGCGCTAACTCTGCTCCTTCCCAAAGGTGACTCGAATACAGAGACCGCACTGATAATGAAGTCATATGTGGCTTTGTCCTTGCAGTTGACCATGCATTCATCTGGACTTACAAAACACTGGCACGTTCGCAAGGTTTTTGAACACGTGCTTAACTACGGCGTTGAAAAGTAGTTTCTGCACCGTTTTCGACTACACCTCGAAGTACCACCGATACTGACGGATTTTTTTTATCAATGCTAGTCTAAGGTTCTCCGGCACTGCACTACCTTTGCAAAAATACTGCTGGTTTTTGCCCAGTTTTTGGTTAGGTGCTATTTTGGCGCCAAGGTTGCTTTAGAATCTTTATTTTTAGTCCAACTTAAATTACTTCTCTCTTTGTTGTCAGAGGATCAAGAGATTTAGTACAGAGAATACCGAACAAATGCTTCGCGGTGTTTAACATACGTTTCCAGCCCTCAGTAGCTCTCGTTGCATACCTTTTGTTCTTATCTTCTATAACCTTGACTTTGCTTACAGGTTCAGCCAAGGCCTATTAAATTTTTTACGATAGCGTGTCTTCAGGGAGACTTTTGCTACCTTTAAGTAGAGTCTCCTTTAGGGTACACCTTCCCTTTTAAAAGAAGTTAATGGATCTACTTTTATTCCAACGAGTAGTGCGAGTAAATAGAGTCACCTATAGCAGATCGCCCAACTAGCCATTTTTACCTTATAAAGGTCTACAAGCGACTTATGAGAGAATATACGCGTTTTAGGATCTTTTTTATTTCATTCTTGTAGATGGCGCGCTTATGTGAGTTATCTTTCTCTTATAAAAATACGTTAGCCCCTTTTGTAAGAGTTGAGTACGTCTAATAAGCAGAATATTTAAATTTAATGAGAATATTTAAGTACTATCATAATGATATCATAATAATTAGTATAACCTTGTTATAAGAGCTACACTTTCCTTATCAGTAATTTTAAAAAGAAGTTGTATATATGGAAAGTACCTTTCGCCGACCTTATTTTGGTAGAGTAAAGGAAATTTCATCAAAATTATAAAAGCACTGATTTTCTAAAAAACTTAATTTTTTATATTTAAAAATACTGAATTGCGTAAGTTAGCTATCTTTGTGGAACTCTGTTTTACTCTGAAATCTCCATATTAAAGGAAAACATGGCCGCTTTAGTTTGCTTATGAAAAAAGAATTCTTATTCTAAGAAATTTAACTTTCCTTTCCACTTTTTTTTTCATAGAAGAGTGCTATTCTTTTATAAGAGCAAATGTCTGCGTATGGAGCTCAAAATCTTTTTATGAGAGTGATCTCTTGTTATAAGAACTAAAGTTTTCATATGAGACATTTTATCTCTTATTATGAGAGTGCAACTCTCACAATCAACACAGAGCCTTCATTATGAGCGCTTTATACTCGAATTGACATTTGTCTTTCATTAAAGTCATCAAAAAAACTTACAGGTAACTGCATTATAAATACTAGTACTTTAAAATAAGGTAATGAGTAAAAATTTCTCTGACGTTTTGCAGCGCGTTAACAATTTAATTTATCAGAATGTCATTTAAAGTAGTTTAAACGATTGAACGTGGGGAGGTATGTCTTACTACTTTTAGAATTCACAGAAACTATTTTTACTGTAACATTCCTGCGTTTATTTAAATCAAGATAAATTTTATTTGTATAACAATAATAACCATTTTTTTTTCACTAGTAACAGTGTTCTTGCAAGTGTTTTACTATTTTATCACTCATAAGAGCATCATTATGAGTTCTGTTATACTTTAACTCTTGCAATAGCTTTCATATAAGTATAATAACACTTTAGTCCTCATAGGCAAAGTTTCCTCTAAGCTGCGCGGGTGCTCGGCCACGCACTAATTTTTCAAAAGTTGCGCATACGGTTTTGTATTCTGCGCACAATGGGCTTGTTCACTATTTTTTTATTTTATTTTATAAAAACAATTGCATCTAAAAATGGCACAAAACCAAATTTCACAAAAGGAAACAAAAAGAAAAATTAGAAAGTCAACGAAACGAAATCCTTTTTGTTCACATCAACTACGTCATCGGGCGTTTTCGTGGTTTGCCTTATGTTAAGAGAGAACAGTTCGCTGTTGTGTGACTTTTGTATACAGCACAGAATCAAACTTAACCCACTGACTTATAACAATAGACTGAGCGATTTGATATTTCATGTGACACAAATATTGTGTTTCTGTATATCATGGTTAGAGTACCCTTTAAAATGTTGACCACATAAAAAACATGTAAAACTCAATCAATCAGATAAACTCTTAGACCCGTAAATCGAATTAAATTAAAAAAATATTATAAAACAAGTACTATCAATTTCTGGCCTAAAACCGAAGACCAAAAATACCATTAAGAAATTTTTCGGAGTATAGGTACTGTGTGTAAATTGTTTCGATCAGCCAGCAGTAACATGGCGATCTCATCAGGACAGCAATGAACCCTGAAACCGCCTGCTGTCTACACTATAGTGAACTCAGATGTCAATAAGTTGCTGGTGGATATATATAGACATATTTATAAATCTATATGTGAACCATTTTAAGGAAAATTTGTTGTCTTCACATTTAAAAGAACTTTTGGGCATCCCATTTCTAACTAATAAGTGGAAAGTGGTAATGAGTTTTTTACTCTTTCGAGACCCGTACAAAATACGAGTCTACAGGCAATTCTCAACCTACTGCATATGAGCAGAGAAAATTATGAAACAAGTACCGAGGTACTGTCTGTTTCTGGCCTAAAGCCAAAGACTTGTTACTGCTGATCGAACCACTTTGCCCACAGTACCTATACTCCCAAATATTTCTTTATGGAATTTCTGATTTTCGGCTTTAGGCCAGAAACTGACAGTACAACGGTACTTGTTTTTTAATTATCTCTGCTCATATGCAGTAGGTTGAGAATTTCCTGTAGACTAGTATTTTGTACGGGTCTCGAAAGAGTAAAAAACTCATTAACAAAAATTATTTTCTTGTGCCCAAGTGATATTTTAATCGCTTATAAGAAAATGAGCTAATTCCGACTTTAATTTTCAAAAGTTATTCTTACCTGAATCCTGCGTATGGGCAAGAGAGATGGAGCATCGTAAACACTATCTTTAACTGCATCCGTAGTCAACATAAAAACATCAATTGGCATAAGAAAACGTTCAGTAAGCAATCTTTTGTGTTGGTAGCTCCAACTATGCCATAGGCCGAAAGAGAAAACTGTAAAACTTGTGCCATTCTTTCGTATAGGAAAATGGTAATACGCTCAGTTCTTTCTTATAAGTCAGTGAGTTAACCTAATAAGATAGGACAAAGGCAAGATTTCCGACTGTTTTATATTTAAAATGCAAATAGCAAGCAAAGGAAAGAAAGAAAAAGAAAAAAGAAAAAAATAATCAAACTCTCTATGAAACTTTTACGAATAAAGAACGAAATAGAATGGCAAATGATTTATTTTCGTAAATAAATGAGAAGGGGCGGAGTTTTCTGATTTCACTCACATTGAGAGAGTTTTCTCCAAACCTGTTGCTTTTTTGCTCTGGAGAGTTTAATTGAATGTAACTCAGGAGTCAGGATTCTCTGATATTTTTCGGAAAAATAAGAATTTTATTTGACAGAAATTTTACATCTCTTTTCAGCACTTTGCCCAGAGCGAAATTTGCCGGTTTCTTAAAGAATTGAGGTAGTGTCAAAGATAACCTAATAACAAGATAGTACACGGGCGAGATTTCTGAGTGTTTTACATTTAAAATGTACACGGCTAGAAAAGTAAAGGTAGAAGAAAAAAAATAACAAAAAATTCAAACTCTTTTTAAAACTTTTACGAATAAAGATGGAAAATGTGAAAGCGCAGATTATATGCGACGGAACAGAATGGCAAATGATTTATTTTCGTAAATAAATGTAACGCGCTTTTGTAAAAACAGGTTTTTCTGAAATATTGAGTGAGTTGCTGTAAGGTCCCAAATGGTAAATACAATTGCTGTTTCTGTCATTTTGTAATTGACGTTTTCTTGAATCGCGTGTTAAGAATAGATTTCTGTGATCAACTTCAATCTTTTTTATTAATTTGTGCTGTATATTAGGTTTTTATAAATTTGCGTGTTATTTCCCAAAACTAAAGGACAATATGGGTATAGGAGTTATTCAATAAACACGAAAGAGGCAGATGCTGTTGAACTGAAGTTGGGCGCAGGCGACAACAACTTTAAATTTTGTAATTCGGGCTTTATCCTATGTTATGTTCCCAAGTTGTTGCTGTAATCCTATTTTTGCTCTGAAGAGATTAGGTGAATGTAACTCATGCCGGATTTTCTAATATTTTCGGGAAAAGTGAGAATTTTATTTGATAGAGATTTTGCAACTCCTTGGCTAGAATGAAAGTTATCTTTTTATTAAAACATTGAGGCAGTGTAACCCGATGTACGAAAAGTTTACTATTATTACAATTATTATTATTCATTATTTTTGAAAGGATTTTGAAGATATTCAAGAAAATTTTTGTCGTTCGGGTAATCCTACGTTCTATTGATGTTTCTTTTTAACTCGTTGTCTCAATCGGACTACAATAAAGCATAGAGCTTGACTATTGCCCCATTCATGCAAAAGACATAAATATGTATGACATTATTAGTTCCTTTCTAAGAAACAAGGAAAATTTGCAATTTTGTTCGGCTGGGAAGTGACATGGCTGGCAACGGTATCGAGCATAAGATATGACTAGCCTCTGTTTGTATACTTCGCTTGTTTTATAGATTGCTTCGAAGTGCAAACCATAGAGAAAGTATATATAATTTATTTTAGATTATTTTAAATAAGTATGTCAAAACAAAAATTAAACGATGATGACAATATTACAAAGACAAAATCCTGCGGCTCAATTAAAATAGAACGGGTTTAAAGTTGGTAGAAAGTTCAAAGAAGGAAGATATTAAATTGAGGAATATTTTTAAATACAATTCAGAAAATTGAGGTATCATGTTCCTTCTGTGCCGAAGCACAAATTTCTAATGAATTTAGTGCAGGACGAAAATGAGTTGAATGGAATTCAGATTACTATTTAAAACCTCACCTGAAGTAAAAAAAGTATTTCGACGCCGTAAATAATTTACGTAATTTGAAGAAATTAGTGACATTCACATACCTATGAGACAAACCTGACCCTCTTACATATTATATGAGAAACACCAGAAGAGGGTAATTTGAAAAAAGAAAGAAGTGAACGATTAAAATGAGATGTCGATTTTGTTAAAGTTTTATAAAAGTTGTTATTTTAGTTATAAAAATTAATGCGTCAATGAATTTTGGGCAAGACATTCACGAATATGTCAAAGAGTATGTAAATATACCAAAAAGTTAGTGGAGTAAAAATTATGCTTTCGAATTTGTTGAGTGCATTAATTCTGTGGTCATAAAAAATTTTTTGAATGAACTGCGAGAAGCATCTTTTCATACAATTATATAATAGGTGATAGTACAGACATTTCAGTTCAAAAATTATTAACGACCATGCTTCACTTTAAGCCACTCTATTCCTAATGTTTTTGGGTTCAAATGAGTTCTAATTTTTTGGACAATTAAATGTAGGTAGGTAGTATATTTATTAGCTGTGTTCTTTTGTGACCGCAGAACACAAAAGAACGCCTCATACAATTTCATAGAAGACTTATGAATGAAGCGAACAGCACAAATAGTTCGCTTCATTCGACAGAACAATTTGTTCTCTCCAGTATATGGGTGTTCTAGAAAAAGGTACACAAAAGAACACAACTATTATGTTATTGTAACGCAGTTCTTCTCAGGCTCGTATGCAGGGAGAGTGTCATGGGGTCATGACCCCCACCCCCCTCAAAGCATCACCGCACCATCGCGTGAATGGAATGTGGCGTTTTACTGTAGAGTGGGTTGTAAAAGTTTAACAGCACGATTTTCGTATGGTATTGACACTACATGTAGCTGATGCTGGCGATTGATGCTAGTACTGCAACGTACTTTTCGAATCTGCAGCGACAGCTAGCGCTATTTTGGGCATTTGTCTTCTTTTTAGGAGTAATAGTGGAGTCTGGAGTGGGTATAATAGTTATTTGCTCGTATCTCTTCGTCTTGAAACATGTACGATTTTTTTTAGAATTTTCTTGTGTTTTATATAAGCTGTGTTATTTTGTGTACATAGCAGAACAAAAGATACACAAAAGAACGCCTCATACATTATCATAGAAAGCTTTAAATAAAGCAAACGGTACAAATAGTTCGCTTAATCGACAGAACAATTTCTATACGAAAAGGCGTATCTAGTCATTAGTCCATAATATCCACCCTGAGACCGACATTGAGGTGGATAATATTATCGATAGGTTTTCCAAATCAAACCAAAAATTGGATTTGGTCATATAACGTAAACATGAATAAAACAAATTTTTAAAAGCGACTTCTTACGACTTTTTCCTCCCCCTCGAATATTTCAGTTGTGACCCCCCCCCCCCCCTAGGCTGCAGGTCTGGATAGGCGCCTGGTTTTTCTCCTGTTAGTACACGGAATTCTGCGAACGATAGAGTGCTCTACCACCTCAGATCAGTGACTGGGTTTTTATAGTAGGAAATAAGTAGGCAATTCAAAGAGAATAAATATTTTCTGTTACAAAAATATATTTCGCAGAGAAAGGATAAGGCACAATTGTGGTCAGGGTCGTCAGCATTACCTTACGCTCAATATATTGATGTTGTACTAAATAAAATATAATATTTGTTTTTTTTTTTACGGCAGTGGGACAGGAGACCCCATGCCAAGTACGGAGGCCAGAGCAGCCCATTGTGATATCCTGCTAGAATCCCTTTCACCAAAACCTTCCTATTCTCTAAATAGAGAAGAGCAGACTTTAGAGTATTCAGCCTGCCGCAGGCGAAGACCGGGCACGTACACAAAAAGTGTTCGGTTGTTTCAAGCTTTCCTTCTAGGCAAGACAGATACTCAGAACTATCGAAAACTTCTATACTTGTTAGATGAGCGTGAAGTGAGCTGTGGGCGGTGATGAAGCCAACCACAATTATACATTGTTTCCTTCAGAGCCCCATAAGAAAATTGCAGATATTGCTATTGGGCCAATCAAGGAACAGTTTTGAGCACGTACAAGTACTCAGGTTCGCCCACTTCTGCTGATGCTTCCTATGAACATCCGCTTTGAAGAGAGACCCGATACTAGAGGTGATAATGCCTACGGCAGGTTCAGGGCCAAGAATCCGAGCCAGCTTCAGCTAAAAAGTCAGCCTTTTCATTCCCCATGATCCCCTTGTGACCAGGAATCCATTAAAGGGACACTTTGTTATGGATACACATCTTATCCACAGACAACATGCAAACCTCCAGTAACTAAGATGTTACTCGAAAGCCACTCAGAGCCATAAAGGTTGCCTGACTATCAGAAAGGATAGCAATTTCCTTCCTCTTCATTTGCATATCTAGGGCTATCTTTGCTCGCTTGCGATGGTAAAGATTTCCGCCTGCAAGACAGAGGTGTGTCTTCCAAGTGAGTACTGCATTCCAATGTCCGATTCGAATATCTGTCTTACAATGATCAGTCCATGCACATCCCATGGGTGTATCCTGCAATTGAAAGGTACAGGATATACATTTTCGGATCTGCTTAGCTGATAGCAGATGAATTAAAATACCTCCCCCCGGTAGCATCTAATGCCTGTATTCAGAGTCCACAAATGATGGAGAGAATGTATGCACGTAATGGAAGAATTGGGCTGCTTTGGTTAACTTGCTCAAATCTATGGATTCGTTCCATTTAAATGACAACTTTATGATAAAAGTTGATATACTCAATGAAAATAAACCTAACCAGTGACTTGTTAGCCTAAATGGATGTATAATTAAAGATATATGTAGTAGGACCCAACTAGAAAAACATTCCTTCAGAGCAGATCAGTAGCTTTTTAATTGCGATAATATTACAATTACGATTACATAGAAATTAAATGTTTTTAAACCAGTTATGATTATTTGATAATTTTATATTTAAATTTTATAATATGATTAGATACTGCATTTCGGAAAGGAACTGAAAATTACTTTGAACCAAAAATGGCTTTACTTCTAATTATGCAAAGTAACTGTTAGCTATTTGGGCAGGTCCAGTAGGGCGCTTACGTTTTTTCCCTCGGTTATGGTAAG
This sequence comes from Dioctria rufipes, assembly GCA_963924295.1. Lineage (NCBI taxonomy): Eukaryota > Metazoa > Arthropoda > Insecta > Diptera > Asilidae > Dioctria > Dioctria rufipes. Next base: position 78,862,018 of record OZ002741.1, on the reverse strand, counting down.
TTTGGGTTAGTATTTGAGCAATGGGTCATCACTTTAATAAAATATTGGACGTAATTGAAAGCAGTGAAAAGTAATCATGAGATAATTGAAGATTATTTTCCACTATTTGACATGATTTGGAAAGCAAAGTTGTCCCGCAGTAGTTAACGATTATTTTCAATTAATTTGCATAGATTAGAATCGTATTACCAAAGAATTCGTTAATTAATTTAAATTGCTTTGATTGTGGTCAAATTTATTGTATTAAGTGACGTCTGTTTAATATTTTCTTAATATTAGATACCAGAGCAGCCAGGCGTGATCTAGCAGAAAGTTGAACTAAATAAAGTAAATTTTTTTGTTCATTTAACAGCATACGTTTTCATACAAACAACAAATATCAATGACAAAATAAGTTTTTAAATATATTGAAAGCTTTATTATAAATTATAAATTAACAACTTGGAGATGCGAGAATAGTTTGAATCCACTTGTATGTAGAAGGAGAGTTCATAGAAGTATATACAGATGGAATGATCGCACGAGAACACACCTCGCCCCATGATCGAACGCCGATCAGGAAACCATTAGAAGACAGAGGATTGCCTCGATCCTCACTGCAGTAGCTGAAATCTGTTTTAAAAACACCAGCGCATAACATTTCCGGTGTAAGCTCGTATCCGTATTCAGTACAGTCAGGAATAATAGGAACTTCAGTATACATCAATGCAAGCCGACTATTTTGAGAAAACTGAGAATAGCTGGTTAAATTTCCGTAACTATACTGCGATTGCGGTGAAATACGTAAGGGTCTAATGTCATTGTTAAAATTGCGATTCAGGCGAATGATGGCTATATCATTAGATAATAGATGCATGCCTCCTGAACTTAGATCTCTAAGAGGATTAAATTTTGGATGCGATTTAACACAACTGATACCAGCAGTTATTCCTCTATCGAAACGTTTATGTGAATTAACACGCACCACATCTGTATCACGTACTCCACAAGATGCAGCAGTCACCACGAAATTGCCAGGCTCAATAATAGCTCCACTGCATACTGCTTCTTCTGCTCTTTCAATAGAGACATGATATGAAAACTCCGGCAAAACTTTATCGTCCTCAATGTAAATTTTCCGATACAGTTGTGATGTATGTTGGCTATACAATGTCTTGGATGAGGCAAAGTCTTGCTTTAAGATTCCGGCAACCAATTCGGATGGCTTAAAGTTATATTCCACCCCATCGCCGTGTGCGGCGAAAGCTGATCCGAAAATAAATCCGAAAAAAGTAAGGCAGATACTAATCATTTTCTGGCTGAAATCGGAATGATTTTAACCGCCACATTTACCTGTTTATATAAGTATATGCAGGTGCGTACGTCAGAAAAAAAGACTCGTTTAAAACAAAACACCTGAATAAATTCGGTTGGATTTTCGAGAAATAAAAAATTGGTTTAGTGTTTGTCATTTTATTATTATTGCTTCCTGCAAAGGCAACGTGAAGTACATGAAATAAAAAAAAAAAATGGATATAAAAAGAATGTGTCGAAATTATGAAAGGAATCTAGGTGCGACTTTTGTAAAAAAAAAACATCTAGGTCTTTATGCTGTTTATACATAGAACACCTAACACACGTTACACAGAATACTCACAGAAATAAGCCACCAATTACAGGATACATTTTGTAATATGATCTAGTTTCAGCTGGGCTTTTTGTGTTATAACAAACTACTTAAAGTATTTTGGTAGTTTAAAAGAATATTTAATAGGTAACCAATCCAATTAAATAATTTATTGAATTAAATTAAAAAAAAAGGGAAAAGACTTAAGCTGTCTTATAACTACTTATAGTAATCGCGTCAATATTAAGATATATGTAACAGACAAAAGAATTCGAAGAAAGACGAAGATATTGTTACAACAAATCTACCTAAAATTTTGTCAATAGCAGACCACAGCATGCATACTCGACCTCAATTCACTTCAGTGGATACCATGCATGTACTGACTTAAATTTTTTCTTAAAATCCTCGTTACAATCGTTCTTATATCATTGAAAAGAGAGTTCTATTTACGTGCAATGTGGACCAAATAAGAGCATTTTCCCACTAATGTGTTGAATCGGAGCATAAGTTGACTGAAGTAAACATAAACATAGAACACAGCCGAACAACTAACAACATTTGTCTCAGATACCATTTGCGGGCTTGCAAAAGGCTATCAGACAGATTGTATTTATACAGACTTTAGTAAGGCGTTCGACAAGTTTTCTTGCTCCGTGATACTTTTTAAAATGGAAGAGTAAGGGTTTCACCCAATATTTCTAAAATGGTCGGAGTCTTATTTAAATAATAAAACATAACAAATCTTATTCCGCCATTCCACCTCTAGAGTATTGAAGGCTTCGTCCGGGGTACCTCAAGAGAGGCACTTTGGCCCGTTGTTCTTTATACTGTCTATTGACGACATTGTCTCTCCTGTGAGGTACTGTAAGGTCTGATTTATGCTGACGATGTTAAGCTTTTCGCTCAGATTAAATTTGTTAACGATTGTGAACAGGTTCAGTGTGACCTTTAAAAATTTTACAATTGGTGCAGGAGCAATAATTTGGTACTCAATATCGACAAATCTGAGATTATGACTTTCAACAGGAATCAAAAACCTATCACGTATGATTATGATTTGTCGGATTCCTCGATTCGGCGTATTATTTCTGCCTGTGAAATGGGTGTCTAATGTGACCAAACATTGAATATTGTCGCCAATATAAGTTTCATGGTATCAAAGAGAAATTCTATGCTGGGCTTTATAAAACGTTGGTCTCAAGAATTCTCGAATCCCACTATTACACTGCGTTTGTGCACTTGCTTTATGAGATACCTTCTTGAATACGCTAGCAAGGTCTGGTCTTCATTTTGCGGTACACACATCGACCGTATCGAGTCTGTTCAGCGGAACTTCTTACGATTTGCTCTCAGGCACCTACCGTGGAATAATTCATTAATTCTTCCACCCGGTGAGGATCGGTCGGAACATTTAAATATGCACTCGTTGAAAAACGTCGCATGGTTGCCGATGTCACTTTTGTGCATCAAACCTTAAACGCGAATATTGATTCTCCATCGTTACTTAACAAAATCTCTTTCCGTGATAGCAGCCACAATTGAGAAGGCTACCTCTATTGCATGTTATCTCCTCAAGGTCTAACTTTAGCACGTATGAACCTATTAATCGCACGTGCATTACTGTTAATAATATGGCCGAGGATTTTGCTGTTGACATAGGTATGTTTTAAAAAAACGTCTATATAATATTTAATCTTTTTAGTTCTATTTAATTTACTGTTTGATCTTTTTGTTCTATATCGCATTGCATGTCATTTCATCCGGTGTTTGGTCTATGCTTAGTGTAACATACTAATACTAACACCGACTAAATAATGAAACGTATGTATTGTTGACAGTTTATTTATTAAACGTGTACATGCAGCGAGCTTGTGTTAAGCTGGTTCTGATAGTCATTTTAAATAAAATTGGAAATATTTCTTATTTTCGAGAAAGAACAAAATATATGTCATACACTTTCGTCGTTTGCATTAATGGGGGAAAAGAACTTGGCTATGCACTATTGTAGTGCAACTGAGACAACGAGTTAAAAACAAGATTCGAGAGAACGTAGGATACCCCACTGACTTATAACAATGGACTAAGCGATTTGCTATTTCATGTGGCACAAATATTTTGTTTCTGTATGTCACCATTAGAGCACCCTTTAAAAATTTTACTACATAAAAAACATGTAAAACTCAACCAATCAGATGAAATTTTACAACCGAAAATCGAATTAAATTAAAAAAATATATTTTCTTGCGTCCAAGTGAAATTTTAATCGCTAATAAGGAATTAAACTCATTCCGACTTTAATTTTCAAAAGTTATTCTTAAGTGAATCCTACGTATGGGCAAGAGAGACGTAGCATGGTAAACACTATCGTTACCTTATTCTTTCTGCCGTGATTGCATCTGCAGCCAACATGAAAACATCAAATGGCATAAGAAAACGTTTAGTAATAATTATTTTGTGTTGGTAGCTGCAACTCTGCCATAGGGCGAAAGAGAAAACTGTAAAACTTATGCCATTCCTTCCTATAAGAAAATGGCAATACGCTCAGTCTAATGTTATAATTCAGTGGATTGCCAGAACGATAAAATCTTAGGAATCCCTCAAAATCCTATCACACTACAACACTTTTTTAAGAAAAAGTTAAGATATAAAATTCCTCTCAAATAAAATTGTAATTTTTTCCGAAAATATGAGAAAATACAGAATGAGTTTCTCCCACTTAATCTCTTCAGTCTAAACGGATGTAAACAAAAGCACGTGCTGTTCAAATAGCATAGAAATTCCACTAAATAACATTGGTATTGCTAGGAAAAACCGGTTTCCATAAAAGCGCGGGAACATTTTATGAGAGTAAAATCTTAAAACTCCGTCCCTTCTGATTTATTTACGAAAATGAGTCATTTGCCATTCTGTTTAGTTTTATAGAGAGTTTGATTTTTTTTTGTTATTTTTTTTCTTCAATCCTTTCATTTCCAGCCGTGTGTTAAGTTAACTTTGTCCAAGGCTCAGAACGTTTTCAAAGAAAGGTAATATATAATTATTTAGCAGTATTGCAGGTAGTTCGCTCTTGTCTATATCTCAACAATAAAAGGCTAAACCGACCGACTTCTTTGGATTGAACAAAAGCCGGTTAGATTCATCATAAGTAGATACTCGATTTTGATCCTTTTAATGCCAGCGATGCAGTCCTCCTGTTATCCAATAGGTTTAGACAAATATACCTGCACGTCATTAGCATAAAATTTAGATCTGCATTACAGTATGTAGAAGATCGTTTATAATCAAGGTAAAGAGTAGGGGACTTAAACTAGAGCCTTGTGAAACTCCCAATTCGATTGGATTTAACTCCATTAATTAAGACTTTTTGGAATCGATTGGATAGAAGCTCACTGATAATTTTAATTATAGTTCTAGAGAAAAAGAATCCGTTATGTAATTTATGTAGGAGAAGAGTGTGGTCAATGCTGTCGAAAGCTTTTAGAAATATCAAGCAAGATTAGGATTGATACATGATCATTGTCTGATGCGTTTCGAATATCTGTAGTGACTTTCAGAAGAGCAGTTGCACATCTATACTCGGGATGGGCAAGACTGCCACCTGAAGAGCATATCATTGCGGCGGTAGTATTACAGAGTTTTTCCGCTTACGAGGAAATTCGGAATACATAAGGCAAGAATTGAAGGAATTAGAAGGAGTAGTCTTATAAATCTGTGTGGTATATGATTTTATACTATCAATGGTTTCATACATAAAAAGTCTTATTTTGCATTTGTTAAATATATCTCAAAGGTGACTATTTTTCCAAAATTAAACACACTAATACAATTGGATTTTATCATATACATAAGTGAACTGTCCAGTGGGGTGCTGCCAGGTCAACTAATGAATTCCTTATCATATCACAGCGAAAGTTCACAGAAAACACAGCAACAGCACTGAACGGACATAAAAGCTAATAGATGTATAGATTTATGCTTAATGTACACACAGCAGTTTTTTGTACCTCAGAAAGTGGCAGTATAAATTTGTGATCGGCCCTAAAATATAGTGACATGACGGGGTAGTTGTGACAATAAAAGACATACCTAGGGTACGTTATAACACTTTCGACATGCGATAATTTCGAGATTCAATGAACCTTGTGGGCAATGTTAGCCCAACCGAAGGCATATGTAATTATATGTTATTATTTGTAAAATTTATACAATACGTATAAGTTTTCATATAAAAAACAAAACAAATTTAATTTGTATTTCCTCCAATATTTCGAAAAAAACTTTCTTTTGATAAGCGAAAAGATTCAGAAACTACTTCCAAGAAAACATAAAACAAACCTGCCTGGTATTTCCAGTCACACTTCACCAATCAATCGAACAGTTGTGATTTCAGTTGACCGAAAATAGTCGTTTTAATTTGTGTTGTAATGATAAAGCAAACAGAATATAACTAACAACAGAGGAGGACCATGAATTAATTAAACGCAATTCTCCTATTTATTAAATTCACTTAATATATACCTAATAAAAATATGTTCATTAAAGAAAATATTTGGCATCTTATCTGTACAAAACAAAAATTTATTTATTTTAACCAGGTAGGTAGAAATTTAACCACGACCATGAAAGATGATATGCGTACACACATATACATCCATCACATCACGGCTTCTAGAGATATACATATATATTATAGTTAAGGTTTGAAATCTGTTTTTTTTTAAGGTTGGGGACAGGAGATCCCATTCCAAACACGGAGGCCAGAGCAGCCCTTTGTGCTATCCTACCAGAAGCCCTTTTACGCTAGGGTATCCAGAACCGGACGCGCACACAAAAAGGGTTTGATTATCTCAGGCTCTACTTCCAGGCAGGACAGACATTCAGGTCTGTCATCAACGCTCATCCTTGATAGATAAGGGTGAAGCGAGCAGTGGCCGGTGATGATGCCAACCACAGTTGTTTCCTTCCGAGCCCCATGAGAAAATTTGATATATTCCTATTGCATACATCGGGAAACAGTTTTGTGCACCTACAAATACTTAGGTTCTCCCATCTCTGTTGATGCTTCCTCTGAACATACGCTTTGATGAGAGACCCGGCTACGGCGGCTTTCAATCTGATGAATGGAGAACTGGAGCCATCCCTAGCTAAAAGGACAGCCCTCTCATTCCCCATGATACCCATGTGACCAGGAACCACTGAAGGGACTCCTTATTGTGGATACACAATTTATCGACAGACGACATGCAATCCTCCAGTAATTTAGATGTTATCCGAGGGCCACTCAGAGCCGTCGAGCCTGCTTTACTACACGAAAGGATAGCAACGCCCTTCCCCTAGATTTGCATATCAAGAGCTATCTTTGCTTCCATTTTGATGACGAAGACTGCGACCTGGAACACAGTGGTGTGTCTTCCAAGTGAGTGCTCCACCCCAATTTTGCATTCAGAGAAGTAGAAGTCCGCCACAGCTGCCCCATTAGTAAGAGTGCCGCCGACAAAACTTTTTACATGTTCATGTGAGAGACGAATGTTTATTTATTTATTTATTTATTTTATTATTATTAAGCCACGCTCAGTAGATTCCCTATGATGCAAACTATAGCATGGAAGGAAGGAGATGGGGTTATGAGGAGAGTGGCGGAGGTGACCATGTATGTCGCTTTTATACCTTAGCAGATTGTATACCGCAGGAAAGATTAAAGATGGTAGACTGTTCCATATTCGCACAGTTTGGGATGAAAAAGCATCACGGAATTTTACTGTACTGCCGAAAGTAATTTGAAGGGTAAAAGGATGTGCGCTGTCTGCAGCGTTATTATTGCTTGCAGGAATCATTTTACAAGGGATCATACTAGATATTTCATCGGGACATTGAACATGCATGTATCGATAAATGAGCTAAAGGCATCCAATATTGCGGCGGTGCTCGAGTGAGTCGACATAACGAGTTATTGCCACATCACAAATGCGCTTAAAGGCTCACTTTTGGACAGTTTTCAATGAAACTAAATCTGTACGACCAGCTCCGGCCCAAATATGGGCATAGTGTACCTCCCATGCATGTTTATGAACCGAGGGTTAAGTTCTTGAGAATTTCTTTTTAGGTTTAAAAATCGTAAATTTTTTTGTTTTCTTTTTGAATTTCTTTTGAAACTACATCTTATTTTTATAGAGTTAGTTAAATTATTGTTAGTTATTTATTTTTCCCGCGGACGTGAGATAACACTCCTGAAGAAACCTGTTAATATACAGGTTCTGTTTCGTTCAACCAGTTTCACCTATTTGCTATTATTTTTTATGTAAAGCCATCAGGAACTGCAACAAGCCCAACGGTAAATGCATTATAAGTTGCCATGTAGTCTAGAAGCGTAGTCTTCAATGAAATTGACCGACCTAGATATATAAAATTGCATATCATCTGCGTACATGTGACTGCTCGAGCTGTGAATTACTTTCGGCAAGTCACTGATAAATGTATACTAAATGAGAAAGGTGCCAAATTAAGCCCTGAGGGACACCAGATCTTACAGTGCCTATTGTAGTATTGTGTGCGTTCCGATAATAAATTATAAATTAGTTTAATGGCAACCCTACTGATGTTGAGTCTCTCAGAGAGTTTATCCAAAAGTAGCTAATGCTGAAGGCTATCGAAAGCCTTCGGAAATTCCAACAAGATAAGTAGCAAGTTTAATGCCAATTAAGTGCAATCTTTGGGTCCATTGTAATCTTCAAAAGAACGGTCTGACATCTGAGGTTTTTCCGATATTCATATAGCCCTTGCATGAGAAGCGAATGAATCTCAAAGTATTGCCCTAATTGATCACATATAAGCCTTTATAGCGTCTTAGAAGAGTAACACAATATACTAATAGACCGTAAATCAGATGCAGTACGGGGAGAGGAGGATTCAGGATAATAATCAAACAGACCATTAACTGCGGTTAAAATAAATTTCATCAAACAGAGTCCTAGCAAGAGCTGATGTTTCGAAAATATTATATCCCAAAGGGTAATTGGGCGTGCCGCAATGTAAACGTATACTTCTTTCGACAAGGAAGGAATTTGAATATTCGATATCCAACAATACAGTCGAATTTAGTTATCCAAGAATTCAGAAAAATCTGTCGCAGTACCATGACTATTGATATTTGTTCAACTCTATGATGTCATTGTCAGACATTATTGTAAATCGACTATTTTGTTGCTATGTTCCACATTGGGTATAAGAAATTAATATTTATGCAGCTGTTACCGTTTTAATTATTCTTAAATAAAGATATTGGTAACATAATTGTTTGTACAGCTGCAGAGTGCTCCCACAATCTTTAAGCCACCACAAAATGTCTTATAAAAAGAGACAATTACCCTCGAAATCAGTATCAATTATAGCCCGAAATGTTGAAGTTTTTGCAACGATTTTTAACAGTTCCCCTGTTCCTAAGCATTCATGGAAGTGTAGAGTCTCTTAATGCTAACAGAAGTCCCGATAAGGTTGGAGATGTTTTGCTAGAAGATTTCGCAATTAAAGTGGGTATCCAGTCTAAGTATGAAAACCTTGCCTTAGATAGTCACATGGATATAGAGATTCGCGAGCGGTTCAAATATCACGTAAGTGTTGAACATAATAGACTCCACCAATGCAGTGGGACTGTTGTTATTGATGGCTCTTTGCAAGCAGTGATTACCGCTGCTAGCTGCGTGAGTGGAAAAGATGATCTTATAATCCGATATCGCACGCCGACACGTGAGAAAAATGGAAAAACAACTATCGTGAAAAAAACTGTTGTTCATCATCAATTTAACCCTGAAACTCATGCATATGACATTGCAATTTTGTTTGCTTGGAATCTTATAGAAATAAACTCACCCCTTACACTTCCTCCGCATGGAAAAACGTTCACAAATTTGAATGCTTATGTAACAGGTTGGCCTACTATGTATCAGGAACAGTTTTCAAATGTACTGCTTTATGCCGAACAGGAAGTATTACCAAATGAAGAATGTCAACCAATGGATGACAGATATATGCTTTGCGCTGGTGTGAAAAAGGAAAATGTTAGTTATTGTCATTTCAACATGGGAAGTCCTTTGGCTCATCAAAGGACTCTGATTGGCTTTTCTATGTGGGACAAAGGATGCCATCGTCATCTCCATCCAACAAATTTCATGAGGGTATCTGCTGTATCCGATTGGATTGAACATATTATTCGAACAGAATCGGCATAAGTGGGGGTTAATATTATTTGATAAAAATAAACTAGTTTGGAAATTATTTAGAAATCTATTCTTTTATTTACTTTAAGGAAAAAATTCTTTCATTTTGCTAGTAAGCTACCCTGTTGCTATTTTTAAGAAGAAATCTTCAATCTCAACTAACCAAATTATAAGCTTATATTTTAGAATTCGTAAAGAATTTTTCCCTCCTTCTTTGGACTCTTGCCGTATTGTGGAAGCGCATGGAATCACAAATAAGGAAAACCTTTTAGCAATTAACAACTACCTGAACTCTTTGCTTTGCTTAATGACAATATGGAATTTGTTCTTAAAAATAAGCTCACATCAACCATTTGGGAGATACAGGGTAATTAAGAAATTATTCTAGTATTTTAAAAAGTACAGGGTGTACGCTCACAGTCAAGAGCTTGTGGCTTCGAAACCTTTCCGATGACTGTTCAACCATCCCCGCACTGATCTCCTCATAGGAGTTCTGGTGGTCCAAAGTAAAAGTTTCGGACTTTCATACCATTGTTTTTTTACTTCGACATCTTTTTTTTTTTGTGTTTGACATAAGTTTTTTTATAATAACTGTAAACTGTACACTCTCCTTCTTAATTTAACCACATAGGGTGTATATTAGTAGTTTTGAAGTTCTGCATAAAACTCTCTCTTGGCTGCAACCGTACACCCTATACTTTTTAAGTTACAAGGTGCTTTGTGAAAGATTAGTTAATTTCTCAATCACCCTGTATCTCCCAAACGGTTGGTGTGGACCCCTTGTGACGTAGGAGCCGCGGCATAACGGACACTCGGGGCATAACGGGCTCCTCTCTTTTTAGCAGTTGGAGCATGCTGCCATGTTTGAAATAGCATTCACACCACGTTCAGTGCTTCGAATGTACCTGCGAAGAGTCGTTATGTGTGGTAGCCTGCGTTTCCAAAGTGTAAATTCATTGAACATGTTTTTTCCTATTTTAATGTTATTTTGGCGCATATTGAGACGTTAATTATTTCAGTGCTACTGTGTAAAATTTATTTAAACTAATTTGGTTTCGAAGAAAGTAAACGTCGAATTACAGTAAATTATGTAATTTTCCAATTTCGATGTTATTCAATAATAATTTTGGACAAGTGACTTCAAAATTGGTGTATGGGGCAGAATGGGCATGGGTGCCCATTATTCCCCGTAATTTTGCAAGGATATTTATTTTTACATTAATATAGTAGAATTATATTATCAGTTTACATTCTAGTAATAAAAATTTTTTAACGAAAAAATAAATATCTTTTAAAAATATTTGAGATGCCACTGTCCAAAATGATGAAACTAAATATTTGTTACGCCGCTGTATATTTGGTAATCATTGGCTCATGTACACGGCTAAACGTTCCACCGTTGTTATGTACATTAAGTAAATAAAATTATTATGATAATACCCATATTTAGAGATGTGAAAATGATTTTGCCGAAAAACATGCTGGTAGGTAGGGCATACACATGACGCCGACGATGAACTCAGTCTTAGAATAGCAGTCTCTAGTGATAGAAAATAAATTATTTCCTGTTCTCTAATTTTTGAGTTTTGCATTTTTTGTACATAAAAAGGAAAAGGTTAGAATTTAACTACAAGATCTTATATCTGAGAAACATTTAAATAAATTTAGATATTAGTTTTTTTGTAAAATTGTTATTACTTTAGATGGTTCGCAATTATATCAAGAGGACTGCGAGACAAGAATGGAGTGAAGACAGTATGATTAGAGACGTTTAAGGCGTAAAATTGGGGAAAACGAGGTGTAAGGCTGCTTCTAGGAATTGTGGGATTCCTCGGAGCACTCTACAGAGGTTCATAAAAATACCTAGTCAAAACACGGATTTTCTGCTTCAGCTGAAAAAGTTGATAACTTTAAACCCGTTTTTTCGGCGAAACAAGAAAGTGAATTATGTGAATATCTATAAGACATTGAGGGGCGCCTGTTCGGTTTATCGATGAGAGAATTGCGCGAACTTGCATATGAGTTGGCGGAAAAAAACCGCTTACCTAATAATTTTGAGTCTGAGGCACGGATGGCTGGAGAAGACTAGGCAAAGAACTTCCTGAAGCGTAATGCAACGATTTCTCTGAGAAAACAGGAAGCAACATCTGCAGCTAGGGCTATGGGATTCAATCGTTTCGCCCTTTCAAAATTCTTTAACCTGTTGGAGGAGTGTGTCGAAAAATATAAAATAACTTCAAGTAAGATCTTCAATGTTGACGAAACAGGAATCAGTACCGTTGCGAAGAGCCTAGGGAAAATTTTGGCAACTAAGGGCAGGAAGCAGGTGGGGTCCCTGTCATCCGCAGAGCGAGGACAACTTCTGAGAGTGGAAATCTGCATGAGCGCTGATGGCTCATATATGCCACCAAAGTTCATTTTACCTAGAGAAAGAATGAAGGAAGAGCTTATGGACGAAACGCCGCCAAATTCGTGGGCTGAGTGTAATTGAAGAACCGAACAAACTTTATTTTACACTAGATGTCAATCCCTGTAATTGACATATAGTGAGCTGCGCTTACAAACCAAGTCAACAGTCAATTCCAATAATTGACATTAGTTGAGTTGCGTTTACAAACCAGCGATTAAAAGAGATATCATTCACCTTTAATCATTGAATTCATTAATCTAACAAATTTAACTAATTCTACACTTAAAAATTAAATCTAGCACAATTCAAATTGTATTTTTTCCAATAAATGCAATAAAGAAATTACTCAAATATAATACTAGTTTACTGACAAGTCAGTCCGTTTTTTTTTAATTCACTCTGACTTGTCAGTCCGTTTTTTTTAATTCACTCTAGGTTTTCCCTTTTTGTTCTAATTCAAAGTTTATCTACTTAACTATTTAATTATTATTTACAATTAATTATTTCATTTAAACAATTACTCTGTTTAAATTTTATTGTTTGAGCATGATTTGCAAAATATGTCATATAGGCATGTTTTTCACAAAATGCCAAAAAAACAATAACATTTACAATTTACTATTTATTAAAATTTATTCTGAAAAAAAAGGAAATTTATTAATTATTAACAGTCTATTTCCTTAGGTTAATTGTGACCAGTAATTATACCCTTTTGGCATGCTATTACATACATATGTCCTATAACCTCAAATTGATTGAAACTGAAAATATAATACCTTTGCAAATATTTGTAAAATGTAGATGCTGGAGCTTGCTGTTATTTCGTAATAAAATCCCGAAAATTGTCACGAGATTTACTGACAGATTGACCTAATTCGAGCACTTAAAATCCTTGTAAAAATTCTAAGTCCAAGCCGTAGAAAAAATTTAATGAAAAAAATTGCAAGTCCAAAAACCACAAAAAAACTCTAAAATCCTGATATTACTTTGCATGAATAAAAGACTATGCTTAGCATGTGTTTCCTATATGACAGCCCGATGAAAAATAAGAGAGCGACTGAAGGAATGACGCGATTTTTATAGAAGATTTTGTTCCGATTTCACTATCCATAAAGTGAAATTTTCGAAATACAAATCTTTTATGAATTTATTAGAGTTTGTAATTATTATTTGTATATGCCAACATGTAGTTTACATTTTTTGACTTCCTTTCCATAAATATTTGTTATTAATTTCATTAATTTTAATTGATTATTCTGTATATTTCATCTGCCTTATCGACCCGCCATTTTGTGGTTCATTCTAATAAATTCCTCTCATGACTTTTGCTGTTTTGTCTTGTTCGCACAGTATTTCTCTTTCGCACTCGTTAGTGTCAATGGAATTTATGAACAGTCGCGAATTACGCAAATCGCGCAAAAAATATCGCGAAACGAACGCGACCATTAAAATCGCGCAATTCTACTCCGAATTAACACGTCAAATGTAATGAGAACATGAAGTTTCGCCGTGTTCTCAAATCGAGAAACGTCAAACGTGTTTTTTAGTATTTTTTAATTCTTATATTAGTTTTTTTGTGCTGTGATGCCGATTTTTCATCGCTGGAATCATAATCTACGGATGTTTATAAAAATTTATTGGGTTTAGGTGGTTTGTTTCTTGTTTTTAAGATTTCTCACCTGAAATGTCCACCAATCTGCTGCATGTAATTCTATTTGCATGGTTGATTGTTCTTTTATATGTTTATCTCGTTGCGGCAGGTAAATTGACTGCAATTGTGCTGCCTTTTACTTATTTGTTTGGTTGTGTTTATGTGCGATGAAAGACTCTTAGATGTTCATTTCTTGAGTTTTTTATTGTTACATTTGTTCTTTATTAATTCAATGTAATATTTATTCTAATTTAAATGTTTATATTTGTTTAAAAATTCCAATTAATTTCATTTTTCTTTTCAGGTCATCTAGGGACAGTTGCACCTGCCGTACACTTCAGGTGCAGGTAAGATGTTTTCATTAAGTTCATTTTGATCAAGGTAAATAGTTATTTTTCTTTTTTAGGTTCGTCGAACAGTAATAGAACCGGTTGAATAACTAAGGAACTGTTTTTAAAATGGTTCCAGCTGTTTTTGGGATTTTCGCAAGCGACAAAAGATCAGCCAGTTTTGTGACTCCTAGATGGGCACGCAAGCCACGTAAAGAGCATTGAGCTGATCGATGCAGCAAGACAAAACGGAGAAATTATGGTATGCTTCCCACCACACCGCACTCATCGCTTGCAGCCCCTAGCCGTCGCATTCATGAAGCCACTGAGCTCATATTAAGGCGATGAAGTAAAAAAATGGCTCACGTCTCATCCCGGAAGAACAGTAACGCATTACCAGGTAGGAGCATTGTTTGGCAACGCGTATTTACGAGCGGCTACAATATCGATTGCAATAAACGGATCCCGTAAAAATGGAACATGGCCGGTAGATCCAAACATATTCAAAGAGCACGACTTCTTGCCTTCCGAAACAACAGATATGCCTGTACAAGAAGGACAGCGTGAATCACAACTTCTGGCTTAAAGCACCAATACGGAACTACGATTAAAAATGCCACTCATCTGCTACCAGTCCCGGAGAAGTCAATATATCGAATTTGTCCATATCGTTACCATATCAAACCATCCCAGTCCCCGGTACGTATACGGCTTTGCCAGGCCCATCCATATTAGTTCCAGGTTCATCCAAGCTAATTCCAGTTCCGTGTGCACCGTCGACATCTTTTCAAAACTTTTCGCCATCCCAGCTCTTACCTACCCCTAAAGCACTTGCTAAGAAAAGAGCTTCTAAGCGCCGAGGAAAGACTGCAATTATAACGAGCTCTCCACACAAAATGGAGCTAGAAAGCCAATCATCTGGAAAAAAGTTAAACAACCGAAAAACCGTTAAGAAGGCTAAGAAAATTAAAAATATTAAAAGCATAAAGACATCCAAGAATGAAGAAATTGAGTCCACCGAAAGCGAAGATGACGACGAATGCCTCTATTGTGGAGGCTCGTATTCCCAATCCACAGAAGGGTGGGTCTCGGGTAGAGCATGCCGTAAGTGGGAACATTGTTCTTGTGCTGGATAATAGCATAATGACGACGAACGCACTCACGTGTGCTCATTTTGTACCAGATTTTAGCTTCATGTTCATTATGCCCCGCCTATGCCCATTGTGCCCCGGTACCGGGGCAAAATGAGCACATAGAACCTTTTTTTAATATTTTAATAACTATTGTTCTCTGTATTTTTGTAGCTTTCTTATTATTTCTAATTAATAAGTGGACTTAAGAGGAAATAATTATACAACATTCCTTCCCCCCATGTAAAAGAAAAATGATACTAAGGATTAGCATCATTTTTCGTCGAGAGAAGGAATTAAACTAGTAGTAATGGAACATAAGAAAAAAAGAAAAAGAATGTAATGCTGCTGGCACAGAAGTTTACGAGTAGCTTGATCATCTGAGTTATTAACAAATACAGGTATATTGATTAACTTAGGAGAAACTATATATTTTATATTAATTAATGTACCTAATTATACATCTTCAGCGGAATAATAATAACAAAAAAAAGAAAAATTCCTAATAATAATTAAAACTAATTGTAACAAAAAAATTTTTTTTTGTGCAACAAAATTGATTTTTTCATTTTTAACTTAATTATTCTAGTACATTAACATATCCAAAAATGTGTTACAAAATTTTTAAATGCTAAATCTAGTTCCTATAGCGATTCTTTTTACTTATTTATTTTTTTATGATAGTGTAATCTAATAATTTGAGACTGTGTGTGAGGGAATGCGGAACGATTTCCGATATTTGTTTTTAAAAGTTGGTGGTGCTGGTGCAAGTTCTATAGGCAATTCATAAACTTTTTCCGTTGTTGGATGCGTTCTTGGTGTTTCCATTGATGAAATTGTGGCAACCTCGTGTGGGATAGCAGTGAGGGTGGATGCTGTTATTATTGGAGAGGATATATTTATCGTAGAATGTGATTTTGATATTTTTGAGGATGCTTTTCCTTTCCAATATAAATAAATTCCTACGACTATCAGTTACTAACGAGAGAAGCCCGGTGTTAGTATATGTAAACATTTTATGAGCAGACTGTACCTTTTCGTGTTTTGCATGCCTTATCTCATTGTCTAATTCTTTGAAATTTAGAGCAGCTTTTTTAAGTATTTCTTGAAAGTTGGGATGTGATGAGGTTATGGTTAGATTTCTTAGTTTGGTTGCGTTAAAGATAGATAGCTTGAGTGAGGAGTCCTCGAAATTTAATTTGGGGAGGGAAAGGTTTGCATACACGTACGTATTTAGTACATTAATTGAGTTACCTCTTGTGGGGAGCTCCCAGTGTCCTAGGGTAAATTTGCAAGATGCATTAAGATGTAAGATGCCAGGCCCGGAGAGAGTCTTTTGGAAAACTCTGTTTGGACATTGAGCTTGTAGAATTTTGTCTTCGTGGAATACAAACAGCCAATGGTTGGGGGCCGTTAATTCCGTCACAACATTGGGAGGCTGAGGTAATAATTTTACTGGACATGTGAGGACATTTTCATTTTGGTTTTTATAAAGGCTGTTAACACATGATTCCTGTAATTGGTGGTCAATAGAATGGGGCTTACTCTGTCTGCAGAGATAGAGTTCAGTTTCTCGATAT
Organism: Dioctria rufipes; assembly: GCA_963924295.1. Classification (NCBI taxonomy): domain Eukaryota; kingdom Metazoa; phylum Arthropoda; class Insecta; order Diptera; family Asilidae; genus Dioctria; species Dioctria rufipes. The sequence goes on along the minus strand of OZ002741.1, from coordinate 78,845,099 downwards.
GTAGATAGAAGACGACATAAAGTATTGAGCTCACTTTGAAACATAACAACGGTCTGCTGAGTAATATTATTTTTGAAAAGATAATCAGCGTCAATATCTAACAAAGCGTAGACTCCATCGGTTTTTTGGAACGGAAGGGGGTGAATTTTGCTGATGTAAAAATCTGGCGAGGTACCTACGGGTATAACAATTTTAATAAGTATATGATCGGGCAGGTAGAGGCTTTGTACCGATATTACCTCATTAATAATGGAAGTATCTCGAAGTAAATGGTTAATCTGGGAATACAAGGTTATGTTTTTATATAAATTTTCCAAGTTCTCTGAACGTAAAAGAAGTGGGTGTAATCGGTGTTGTTGCAATGCATTTATAATTGTGAAAATTTTCGAAAGAGTGTTTTGTACATGCTGTAACTGAGATAACATTGTCAGAATAATCTCGTTCAGTTCAGCTTGTATTCTATTTCTATGAATTTCCACGTCAAACTCGCTCATAGTGCCATTAACTTCTAGAAGAAAACTATTGACCACCTGTATTAAATGGTCCTGATTTTTTGTCAAGTCTAGTATTGGCGACGATAGCGATTCAAAATTTGACTTCATTAAAGTGAGTTGTTTTTCCAGAAGATGAATGGATTGATCTTCTTGGTTTTCTAACGCATCGAGGCGACTGTAGATATTGTTGGCATCGTCATTATCCATTGTACCAAACAAAAACTTGCTCACTTTCCCACCAATATCCAATAAGAAAGAGGTCAATTCAGATATTTCTTCCTGGACGTCTATTATATTTCTTTTAAATAAACTATCCCAGAAATTGCACCTACCCTCTTTATTTTTACCTTTGAAACTGCACAAGTTTAATAGGTTGTCATCGCAGTACCTCAGAAAATCAATGGTTGTTGTCCAATTAGGCATTTTCATGCGAGTGACCACCGTCCACGTCGTGTGGTAAAATACTGCAGTTCCTATTGGTTCCATCAAGACTTCCCTTTCCGGCTCCAGTAGTTCTATGTCGAAGCGAGTACTGGTGATCCACTGCCACGTAAGTGTGGTTATTAGAAAACGGAGTATTTTCATACCTAAGAAAATTCAGCGGTTAGGACAGATTCTTTCTTTGTATATATAACTAGAGATATAGAAATCGAAGTGAAAAACAAAGAATAAGAGGAAAAAAAAATATTTGTTTGTTTTACTTATTTCCAAAGTTTTAATCTATTATTATGTACACGCCGCTTACCGTTTTTAATTCGTATCACCGTATTTACTTCCGAAGGTACTTCAATTACATTGTACGGTCCTAACCATTCAGGAGAAAACTTTCCTTTTTTAACCGGGTTCTTTAGCAGCACTTGGTCGCCAATATCGAAAATTAAAGGCCGTGCCGTTTTGTCATATTGGGTTTTGGAGTACTCTTTACTTTGTAGTAAATTATTACGCGCAATTGCATATGCTTGTTGTACAATACTTCTTAATTTAAAGTAATAGTCTTCAAAGTTGTATACTGGCTCAGGCTCTCGTTGCAAATTGTTAGGAATTTCCGCAGTGAAACCGAACAAACAGTCCATAGGCGTTAGCTTAGTTCCTCTATGTTTGCTGTTATTTCGTACGAACATTGCTGCCCTAAGATGTTCATCCCATGTACGGGGGTTAGACTCAACGAAGATTTTCAGATACTCGACCAAAGGCCTATGAGACCGCTCCAAAGCTCCATTGCTTTGCGGATGGTACGCGGTAGTCTGTATTTTCTTGACCTTAAGCATTTTACATACTCTTTTGAACAAATCGCTTGTAAAGTTTGTCCCTTGATCTGTAACCAGTACTTTGGGGATTCTGTAGCGCGTTATTATTTCATTAAAAAATGCCTTCGCTACTGTTGATGCTTCTGCGTCTGGTATAGCGACACAGTCCATGAACCTCGTCAAATCATCTTCGAAAGTTAAGATATACTTATTACCTTCACACGTTTCTTCTAAAGGGCCTACAAGGTCCAAATAAACTTTCTCGAAAGGTTCGCGAGCGGTGTCTGTTATTACCATGGGCATTTTGTTTTTACGACTAGCTTTATAACGTTGACATTTAATACAGTTTTTTATGTATTTATTTAAATCCGATAACATACCTTTCCATTTAAATTCTCTGCGGATTTTATAAAATGTTTTCCACACGCCTTGGTGACCGCCCAGAGGTGCATCGTGGAAGTTATGTAGGATAGTCTCAATTTCGTTCCTATCTTTCAAGATTTGAATTTTGTCTTTAGTGCTAATTTCTTCCTCATTTGTTATATCATCAGCTTCTTCGTCTGAACTGAGGGGAGTCTTCTGTGTGTGTACTTCCATAGTAGAAGGAACCTTGGTTGTGTGATTCAATGGTATGTCCTGTATACGTTGAGGCTCCCTTGATATTAAAGGCAAGTTATAGGGGCCTTGTTTGGCTTGAGATCGTGTAACCACCAAGCAGTTGCTTTTGCTGTTTTCCTGATCTTGAGTCGCGGAACTTGCTAATTCTGCGCTAAGAGGTGAAATTCTAGACAGCGCATCTGCATTTGTATTATATTTGCCGGGCTTATATTCAATATCGAAATCATAGTCTGACAATTTCACATGAAACCGAGCTAGACGCGAAGTGGTATCTTTTACCTTGAATATTCCTTTTAAAGGCTTATGAGCCGTATAAACCGTAAATTTTCTTCCCAACAAGTAGCATCGAAAGTTTTTGACCGCCCACACAATGGCCAGGAGCTCTTTTTCTGTTGTACTATAATTTTTTTCTGCCTGGTTCAGGCTTCGACTTGCGTATGCTATGGGTTGATCTTTGCCTACTTCTCCCTGAGAGAGCACAGCTCCCAAAGCATCATTACTGGCGTCGGTAGTTAATATGAACGGCTTAGAGAAATCAGGGTATAACAAAAGCGGAGGTGTAACTAAAGCATGCTTTAGTGCACAAAAAGAATTTTGGCATTCCTCGGACCATTTAAATTTTACATTTTTCCTTAGTAGTTTGTTTATTGGGGTTGCTATTTTGGAAAAATCGCGAATGAACTTCCTGTAATAATTTGCCAATCCCAAGAAAGATTGCACTTGTTTAACTGTTTTGAGAGTTGGAAAATTTTGGACACTTAAAGTTTTCGCAGGGTCTGGCAAGGCACCTTCCTTACCACATTTGTGTCCTAAATAGACAACTTCACGACGTAAGAACTGACACTTTTCCGGTTGTAATTTTAGGTTATTTTCCCTTAGCCTCTGGAATACTTCCAACAGTTTGGCGTTGTGATCATTCAGACTTTTTCCATAGATGACAATGTCATCTAAATAAACGAAACATTTAAATCCCTGCAAACCCGTCAAGATATGGTGCATTATGCGTTGAAACGTTGCTGGTGCTCCGGTGAGTCCAAAAGGCATCCGTTTAAACTCATAATGTCCATAATTAGTGCTGAAGGCAGTTTTTTCTCTGTCTCGTTTATCTACTTGTATTTGATGATAACCACTTGCCAAATCTAAAGTTGTGAAGTATCTTGCGTGACCCAACTGATCTAAGATTTCTTCTATTCTCGGTAACGGGAAAGCGTCTTTGACAGTAACTTCATTTAACTTGCGGAAGTCGACGACAATTCTCCATCGTTTGGTACCATCCGAGCCAGGCTTTTTTGATACTACTAGTAATGGGGAGTTCCATGGGCTTTTACTGGGAGTTATGATATCATTTCTGAGCATTTCCTGAACTTGTTCGTTTATTATCTCCTTTTGACTCTGTGGTAATCTGTAATTCTTCTGGTTAATTGGTGCCTGGTTTTCTTTTACCTGTATTTTATGTTGTAGTACTGGAGTGTACGTCAAAAGATCATCTTTCAAATGAAATATATCCTCATAATCTTCACAAATTTCCCATATTTTGCCCCTCTCCTCAGGGTTTAATTCTTCATCTAGGCTTATTTCTTCATGTAGTTTTTGCAATCGGTTAATATCGCGATAAATTCTTTGGCAAGTACTATTCTTCTTTACTACAGTTGCTGTTTCCACTGCGTTTATTTCCTTACTTTCATTCCCCATTTTTTTCTTTAGTTTCTCAACTTTTCCTTCACTAAGTCTTACAATATCATAATCTTCCAGTTTCTCAATCTTGGGATTAATATTTTTCAGTATAACCGCCATTTCGTTGATGTTTACTATACTTATAACAATGTGTTGGTCCTTTGGATGCACTATACAATTTGAAATAAACACTCCAGGGCTTAGCTCTACGGCTAAACAAATCAAATCTCCTTCATTTGAACAAGCTGTCTTGACCAAAACTTCTGATCGAGCAGGGATATGAACTTCTCTCGAAGTCAACTCATTTTCCTTATGGAACTGAACATTAGTAAATTGTTCAGGGCTGCTCTCTTGTTGCGAGTCTTTTATTTGATCAGCTAGCATAATGCGGGCAGACTTTTGTTCAGCATGTCTTGGCTTGCCGAGATTGCGGGTTACTCTCTGAGTCTCCTTCCCACAATCCAACTTTGGACTAGCCTTGGCACTTGAACTTTCTTCTGAATGCGTAGCAGTTTCTTCAAATGGCACTTCGAATTCTACTTTATTGATTTCCGTGCGAGGAAAAAGTAGTCGTTTTCTAGGACCTTCAACATTACAATTTTCTTGGAGAAAGTCATTTCCTAACAATCCATCTTCCGGAATGTTAGTACCCGTACTTACTACATTTAATTTACAGGGTAACTCTGATTTCAACACAAAAGTTCCTGTACAAGTCCCTAAAGTATTTTCTTTGCCATGTACTGAATTTATTCGAATTTGTTCATTCTTATTTACTTTGGTTCCCGTCTTCAGTACGTTTTCCTTAATAAGAGTTACCTGGGAGCCAGTATCTATCAAAAATTTCGTTTCACGCTTTTTACTTACATCTAACGGCAACTTAACTACAGAGTCATGAGGAGTTTGCGATTCAAAATTTCTTACTTCGTTAAGGCTCTTTTTTATGTCTAAGAAAGTTACTGCCGATCGGGGTGCGATCCGATCGGCGCCGTCAAGTTTCCCGAGTTTTCTTGTTTTTCTTCCCATCGTCTTTTCGTAGCGCAATTAAATACTGTATGGCCATGCCTTTCGCAGAAATCGCAAGTGACCATTACCTGTCTTACTTCCGAGGGTCGATCACTTACTCGCCTACAGCTTCTTGCATCGTGACCCGAAGTCTTACACCTTTGACAATAGATCGAGTTATCGGAGGCTCCGCAGTCTCTACTCAAATGATTTGGTTGTCCACACTTAAAGCAGGTAATGGGGGCTGAGTTTCGTGGAGGAGCACCATATGCGGTACGTCTAGGATACTGGAAACTTTCATATCGTGTTCGGGGCGGGTGATTTTGTTCTTGGTATTGATAATTTTGTGGATATATGGGTACACTTGGACGTTCTGAAAAGTGTGAAAAAGGCCTACGGCTATTTAGCCTATTCCTATTTATTTCACTTTGGCCAGGGAGGTTATTTACACCACCAAAAGGGAAGTTATTGGAGTTTACACCACCAAAAGAGAAGTTATTGGAGTTTACACCACCGTAAATTTGATTTTCCGTGTCTTCCATAAAGCAAACCTTTTTTATTAAATCTGTAAAGTTTGAACTATCTGACATGCAGGCATATTGCTTGAGTGTCATACTTAACAGTCCTCTCCTAAAAACTTGTGTGGCCATATTTTGATATTCTGTTATCATTGGCTCTGGATCTGTTTTGCATTTTTGTCTCAAGTTCAGCTCGCATTCTTCTAGATGTTGTTTTACTCGTTGACCAAACTGTCTCACCCTTTCTCCATTGAGTTGTCTACAGCTTTGCATGTCATGGGTGAGATCTGCTAAATTTTTACAGGGGAAGTAATAGGCCGTTAAGGCCTCCTGCAATTCCTCCCATGTTTTGAAACTGGTATTCTTGCAAATCTCATAAGGAATTTTGCGCAATTTTAGTTTGGGGAGAAAAGATAAGAAAATTGCCTTCTCGTCTTCATTCAAAGAATTGCAATACGCCTGTGAAATATTCAAAAACACATGTAAATCGGATTCTGCTGTTGAAGATGGCTCACCGGAAAATATTGGCACTATTTTGTTTATGGTATCTATTATGGTGGACGTTGGTTCGTAGTGAAAAGTCTTGCTAAGACTGGTGCTATTATCGGGGTTAGACATTGTTCCAGAAAGAGTTGGAGTTTGTGTTATTTCAGAAGGTGGAGAAGTTACTTGAAGGTGTTCTAAGTCAGTGAAAAGATCTTGATTTTTCTGAACCAACTGCTTAACTAAGGTGGTTCCTTTCGCAATTTTTTCACAGAATGCCCTAATCTGATTGTCCGTTTCTTCGGCGGTTTTAAGCAGTAGATCAGTAGCCGTAGTTGAAAGGACTGAATTTATAAAGGTTTCGGCAGAACTCGTAGTGGGAGTAGGAGGTTTCGCTATTCTATGACCTGATCGCAATACTGTTTCTTCAAGTGGTTCAATATCACCTAGAAGAAAACTTACTTCCCTATTTTTGGGTTTAGGGGCATCTGCACCTCTACCTTCTAATCTGGACATGCGCTATACAGGCACCATGCGTGGGTCGATAAAATTAAAGAAGTGTATAGTTTAACTCATGAAATGGCATTCAGAAGCTCAAAATTTAATCAAATGGATTGCCGCAGAGTACCTTCACACACAGTTAACAAGGAAAGTTTAAGAAAATTTAACTTCTAATATATGTATATATAAATTGGAGCTCAAAAAGAAAAACCACTGATTCCGTAACTCATCAGCTACTATTATGTATATGCACGAAAATATTTTTTATGTTACGAATCTCCGAAAATAATAATAAATAATCTTACGTTACTATAAAAACTATATATGATATGGTATAAATAAGAATAAAGATAAGATACGATATAGTGCTTACTGAATTTTAATAGGCTGCTGGATGCTATATTTGTTGACAACTTTGAATTCTTCTTCGGTTTTTTGCGTTTCAATTGGCTGATTGATGCTCTTTTCGTGGACGACTTTCACTTAAGTTCTTCCTCAATTTCTATCTTTTTATAGGCTACTGGCTGCTCTATTTCTTTTTTACACACTTTTGCTTTTCTCGCTTTCATGTAGGTTTGGATTCGGATATAGCTTTTCTAATACCAGTATCAGTATTATTAAATGATACAACGCTATCTAATTTTTCCGAATCCTACCGGCTGCGCCAAATGTGGTGTTTAGGTTTGTACACACTGCGAGATAATAGATGTGTAGGCTTTGATTACAAAAAGGCGAAAATGGCACACAGTTTAAGCTTTTATTTTCGTAGTTATTAATTTATTATTTTTACACTTTAACACTTATAAATTCTTATAACTACACGACTTTAATAATTACACCGCTTATAAAATTTAATAATTAAACCGCTTCGATACTTTAATAATGACAGCGCTTATAAAATTTAATAATTAAACCGCTTCGATACTTTAATAATGACACCGCTTGTTCTGTCTTCTTTAACTTTCCACACAAGACTCAACTCACAACTCTTCTACTCTATCCGAAATTAATTGGTTCATTCCAAAAAAAATGCAGAATCGACTACATGTAATTTCTGTGCCAGAATATTTTAATGTTTCCAAACAAGATTATTTTTATTTCCTACTTCGCTTTGTTTACCTGCGAAGTAGGTCATTATTGCAATAAATTCTGATCAGCCAGTAGGTCATTTTTTATTTATGCTGACCGGGCATTGATCAGTGCACGTAAAATTCTTTTATTTTGTTTATCTTTGCAATTGTTACGATTGCAAAGACACTTACATATGAATTAATTCATAACATGAAAACATTTAGAAAAATGTTTTGAAATTAATCTTCGCTAAATGAGGAAATAATTATACAACAAATACTTGAGGTGTCCGTTATGCCCCGGGTTCCCCTACAATTTTTTTGTTCGTCTAGGTGAGTACTATCACCTCTTGCTCTATGGACCATCTAGATGCACACACCCTGTATATGTATATCAAATGGAGGCAAATTTTTCAGCCGGGCTCTAGTTTTTATATTATGATCTTAGCATTTAAAAGCATTTTATTTTGCAACAATAACGACATCGATTTTTTATATTGTTGTTTGTGAGGAGTGAGGATTTAAAATATGGCCCCATAGAGAGTGAAGCCCGAGCTTATGCCTAATGTGCCTTATAGTAAATAGGGAAAGTTAAGAAACCTTTATCAATGATGATATATTAAAATTTGCCTTTTAAGTTCCCATTATCCAATTAATCTTGGAGTATCTGATTATTTAAATCTTAACATATAAAATCGGCGTATTCGACTATGAAACATTTGAGTCGAAAATGCTAGCAAATATCCTTTACTTTTGTCTTAAGTTTAACTTAATATATGTCCAATAAACATGAAGTTCCGCACTATGACAACTGCTCATCTATAATTTTTATCAGCTCGGTAGAAATGTTAGACCGTTTACAAAAACTACAAAATAGGGCCATGAGAATAATACTTTCCTTTCGTATGGATATATGATAGTGTGTATATTACAGACATTAAATTGGCTAAGTGTTAGACAGAGGTTAAAATATAATACACTTATTTTTGTGTTTAAGGTGAAGTATAACATGTTTCCAGAATACCTACAAAAACAATGGAATTATGTGAATGATAGTAGATACAATATAAGAAATGCAGGAGATTTTAGATTGCCATTATATAGAAGCTGTAGGACTCAAAATTCAATTATGTATAAGGAACTGCAATTGTTTAATAGACTATAAAATGAAATAAAGCTAGAAAGAATTTTTTTCCGATTAAAGAATTCAATTAGGTAATACGTGAAAAATGGATTTTAAATGAATTTTATTCTTAATGGGAGGGTACACTATTGAAGTGCGAAAAACTTGTTGATTTTCGAAAAAATTTTTAATGATAAATATGTGGCAAATACAATGTTTTTTTTTTTTTATAAATGAAAGATTTATGCTAATATAACATTTATAAAGATTTATAATAATTTTATTTATATTTAATATTAAAAAAACCCTAGACAGATAGTAATGACGAAAATATATTGGTTACTGGTTGACATCATTCTGGTTGCAGTTTTCACCTGAAATCAGAAAAAAGCAATTATTAAGAAATTATATCCCCGTGGCTATCGCACATCTGTGCAGATTTTCAAAAAATTGATTTTTAAATTTTTCCGACAACCTTTAATGGGAAATATTAAAAATTTGTTTTTTGATCTAGAAAAAAAAAAAAAACAGTTATCAAAAAAATTTACAAAATGTGGGATAGAGAATTCAATTCTTGTAAGTTTGCACTTTATTTTAACAAAATCGGTTGATTTTTGACTGCAGTAGGCTGTCAACCAAATCCAAAAACCATAGTTTCGAGAAAAATGCATTTAAAGTTTTAATTAAAGTAAAAAGTTAATTTTGCCAAAGGGGGCGGACCATGCACTTTTTTCAGATTTTTCCGCATTAAACGAGATTGAAATAATTTATAGATACAGAGTACACCAGACATGAATACTGCGCTTACGAATGTGTTGAACCATGCGTGTTAAAATCCTTTTTGTTTTAGCGATATCTCTGCTACAGAGAGTCACAGATAAACCTATTTCACACTAAACGGAAAAATATTCTTCCGTTGTTAGTATTGAATATTTTCGTTTAGAGTATTGAAATTATTATACCACCCACTTCAAACTTTAAAAATAAAATTAAAAAAATAAATCTTTTTTTTTTTTTTAAATTTCGATAGTGTACCCTCCCCTTAATGAGTTTCCATTATGAGAGTTTTATGAAGTTATGTATAACATTGGTGTTATAGCTTTTGGGCTAATAAATATTTATTCTATTCTATGTACTACAAAATTATGCAGTACCAAAAGAAATGCATTATTTTACAGCTCTGCTATTAGGAATTTCACTGCTAGGCTTGCTGTGCTATTAGAAAATCATTTTGCCATTGCTGTTGCTATAGCATTCTTTGGAAACCAGTGCTAGTTATGTACTGTCCTGTAATGTTTGCCTTTATGCTGCTTGCCAATTGATTGGCGTATTCGCCGATGTCCAATATTCTGCTCATGATTAAATTAATCAATTACTATGCCGAATATATGGCGTGTCGCCTCAATATTCATAAAATGCAAAGAAAATTACCTTTGATCTGGCTGAATGCCTCAATCCTTACATTTGGGGTGCCTCAATATCTTTAAGTAGAAGATAACTGGCTAAGAAGCCTCTATATCTTTAGGAAGGAGAACGCCTGGCTAATTGCCGCTGAATTCTGAAGAATAAGACTTGTACTTTACCAGTCAATGGTCAATTTTTTATTCTTGATTTCTTTCTTAATGCTACTTAATTTATAATCGTTAATTATTGCTAAAAAAGCAATCTACATTAATTTCTTAAAACTACCTACAATCGATAATTTTCCACCTTATCATTATGATAGAACGGTGACCTCACGTGAGTAACGTTCTTTGTTGCTATTTAGAAATTTGGTGCACTGTACATACATAATTTATTTTCTGCTCGCGCTCTATTTTGATGCGCATTTATTATTATGAATGATTCACACAAAAGTGATTACATACAAATCTGTATGTATGTAAATTGTGTTTTCATTGTTGTTTTTTCGAGGAGTTATTTAAACTCCGAGTTTTAGCTTTTGAAATGATTTACAAACTTTAGTTGCAATCTTGGTTTCTTATTTCTTTTAGGAAGATGTGCATATGATTTATATACAATTACATGCTTTAATGATGTATGATTACAGATGCATTACAGTCCATTGTTGCAATACAACGAAACTCACGATATGAAAGCAGCCCAGTCTTCATACGACAAAAAGGGCAGGCTATGTTATGTAAAATTCGTGTACGTGTGACAAGCACTTTTTTGGGGGGAGTGATAAAAGACGTATAAAGTTTTAACCACTAAATTATGTGCCCGGCGTGAAAAGATCGTAGCTTACTACTTCCATAACTAAAACGAATACATCGATGCGGTTCTACTACATGAAGCAAAATGCTTAAGTTTTTCTTACTCATAGCCAATCCTTTTTGTTATATGATTTAAGCGCCCAGTAAGCTCTTTATGGATTAGTGCTGCACTTCGCGCATTTGCTTGGGCTAGTGCTTTTGAAAACCGAAGCGATGTTCTGAGCTAACTGCACTGTTGAACGTATGAGTTTGCGGTGCGATTGAAAACTGTACTGTACTGAAGAGTGCTGCTTTGAATGTAAATTATAACATGAAAATAAAGATGTAGAATAAGATAATAATATTGATTTGTAGTTTTAGGATAGAATTAAATTACAGTTCAACAGTGCAGTTAGCCTAGCATATCACGTCGGTCTTCAAAAGCCCTAGAACATTCATCCTCGTCAAGTGCAGCACAAATCTATAAACAGTTTACTGAACTATTTTCATATATTAAGTTTCATTGTATTACAGTAGTCGACAGTACTAGGGCTGCTTTTCAAAGCATGCTATAGCAACGGCAATGGCAAAATGATCTTCCAGTAGCACAAAAGGCCCAGCAGTGAAATATCAAATAGCAGCAGCAAGCATAGCAGTTCCGAAAGGAATTTTTTGGATAGCATCGCAAATATAGCATAATTTTTTGTGTTCAGCTTGCTGTCTGCCATTGCTTTCAAACTCTGGTTTTAGTAACAATTTTGTTGTGCATTTAATACCAAGTATCCTTGTTACTTTTGTGAGTGGGATAGCTGTGCGCGAAATAAGTATGACCGAACGGAGTGGCCACTACGTACATCGTTTCAAATTGGAAAGTAAACAGTTTTGAACATTCCATTGTCGCAGCTCGAGGATGTCATCCTACCGCCACTGCATTTGAAGATCGGCTACATGAAGAAGTTCGTGAAAAAATTGAGCATTGACAGCGAAGAATTTCATCAACTCAGAACAAAGTTTCGCGGATTGAGTGAATTTAAAATCAAGGAAGGTACCCTACAGCTTCATTTGTTAGCAATAAGCGCTTAAATATTTCAATTGATTTCGGCATCCTTTTACGAATCTTTGTTGGATTACAATTTCAGAAAATTATGCCGGACAATGATTTTGCAACCAAACTAAGTACTGTGGAAAGACGTGCCTGGAATAGTCTTTTTTTCATTGTGCAATAATTTGCTTATCAACAAGAAAGCTCCGACTACGTAAACGTTTTCTACGCATTTTTGGGAGCCTACGGTGAAATGGGCTACAACATGTCTATCAACATTCACTTTTTGGACTCATACCTAAACTTCTCTCAAAACTATCCCACTGACAAAAGTAACAAGGATACTTTTTATTACCGCCTAAGATTAAAAAGAAAAAAAAAATATTTAAACTACTGCATCATGCGCTTGGACATGCGTCATGAATCTTAATTCTGAATTGATGTTTCTGACAATGGCCTTTAAAATTGTTGTTGTTGTATTTGTTGAAGTTGTTGTTGTTTCAGTTATTATTATGTTGCATGTTTTCACGGTTAAAACTCAGTGCTTCTTCAACTTTCTGTGTAGTTTAATATTATACATACGTAAATGTAGCTGCTTAACAAACAAAAGTTCGATAACTCAGTTAAATTTCACCCGATTTAAGTTAGCAAATGCTCTTCAGATGGGAAATCGAATTCTTTATTGATTATATAAACTGAAAAGAAATATTGTACCTAGAGCAAAATAAGCCATCAAATTGTTGTCAAATTTGAAAAAAATATATAAAAAATGGTAAATTTGGAAATGTTTTCGACTGTAACTTCGTGAATTTTCATCGCAACGAAATAAGGAAAATATGGCTAGAAAAGTCTATCTCTCTTCTTTCATATACATAGACATCGAATAAAAAATGGCGGAGTTATAAATTATGATATACATTGACCTACCGAATAACAGTTTTTTGTTTGGGTCTGAAATGAGATTTTTGGGGTTTATGAGAAATTTTTAGTATGCCACTACTTTCAGGTCCACTAGACCTACAACCTACACTATGTCCCGCAAAAGTATATTTTCTCTGTAACACAGTGATATTTACAGAAATAATAAAAAAATTAAAATCATAAAGTCATAAAAGTAATTTTTTTGGGTTTTCTCAATTTGAAGCGGTTTCATGAGAAATAAACCATCAACATATACATATAGAACATTTTAATATAGATATTTCGACGGTAAAAATGAGCCCACCCTAGTAAGAAATGCTCATAAATGCGGGTGAGGTTTTCTGACAAGTTCCGATGAGCCCTTCTATGAGGCGTTCTATGAGCAGTCCATGAGCGTTATCGTATTGAAAAATTCAGTTGCATTTCCACGAAATTATAATGAATGGTTTGTTGTATTCCTTAAAAAAACAGTACAGTTTTGACTTCTAATGCGTAGTTGCAAACTGCATTCGATTGAGAAAGTTTCGTTAAGTTGTGAAGTGAAGTATAAGTGTAAGACATGAACGCATATATTAATTTAGATATTTTATAAATTTATTTTCTGGTAAGTTTTAATAGGAAAAATATATTAAACTGAAATTTTTTTCCTCTTTTGTTTGTAAACGCGAGTTTTGTTTTCCGAGAATATATATTCGTTTGGTTCTATACATATATAAATTATTAAAATTTTTAACGTGTTTGTAGGCAATCCTTACTGTTTCTTTTCGGTCAAATGCATACTCGTATACTGCTGCCCGAAATTATTAGCCCATTTTAGGAAATTTTAAAGTTGTCTGCAATAAAAACAAGATTTGCAGTATAAAATTGTAACAATAAAATGTTAATGGAAAATTTGTGTTGTTTTGGGAATTTTTATACTGTATATTGCGCGTACGCTAATTATTATTATTTTTTTTAATGCATCGCAACCTGAACTCTTCTTGAATTAGCTGAACTAGAACCTAAAGTAGAAAATATCAAGAAAATTCGTTTCCGAAAAAATGAACTCCAGCACCACCAATTACAAGTACGATCAAGCACCACTTTCACCTATTGTATATGATTACGCAAATCCTTTGAATAGTCAAGGACTATCACCAGGCTTTGTAGCTTCAACACCAATAACTCAAGAAATAAATTTATTACCTCTTTTAAAAATTTATTGCTTGCAATTTTTTTGGCTTAAAAGTTGTTTTAATTATGATAGAAGGCATAATTAAAACAACTTGATATTTTAAATCAGGCTACTAATTCTATAAAAAAAAACCTCAAGATGAAAATTATTTAGGGAATTTAGTGCTACAATGGCCTAAAGAAATCGCAAACCGAATTTCAGAAATGAAGACTAATCAAAAAATTATACTGGATAAAGTAATAGTTAGTAGTAAAATTTTAATTTTAATATTTACTGTTATGATTTTTTGATGTCAACATACCAATAGCCTAAGTTCGGACAATAAGATGATGCGGAATTGCCTTGTAATTTTAAAAAATGTTGACAAAAATATTAGACTTTAACTAGAAAAGAAAAAAGCGGTTTTGAGGAAGAGTTACACCTTCTTTTTCCAGCAAAAGACATTGAACAATTGAGTGACATTAAGGAGCGGTTAAAGGATGCGCAATTTAATTCAACTGCTGTAAGTTAACGCAATACTTGCATAATAATATATCTAGATAATAAAGAGGAAGAACTTTCATAAAATATTTATAGAGTGATCTGTCAAATAACTATGTATTTCTATACTGGTAGACATTTTTAAAGGAATTGCTGAGGACAATGTTTTTTTTTTTAATTTAATGTATATGATCGCTGTGGAAAGAGAATACTTTTATCACTACAGTTGTTTGATGTTAGTTACATTATTTAGTAAGAAATTGTTTTATTTTATCGAATCTAGAAGCCTGCGCTCTTGAGCTGGGTAGAAAAGATTACGAAGCACAGCTGAGAAATTGTATTGTAAGATCGCATAACAGATTCAGCATAGCAAAGTGTACATCTAAGTATAAAACCATTCTTAATGTAATACAATTTCTCCATTTTGATTTTTTATTTGCAGTAAAAAACTGAAGCTATCTGCAGATATCAGCGAATTATCAACAACTTCCTAGTTTAACTGGATTTTTTTTACTTTTTTTTTATATTTTTATAGCTATTTATATTACTTTTTCTTATTTTGTATGAATTTTTGAACCTTTAATTTTATTTAAACTGAATTTCTTTATTTACTTTTATATTTTTATAACTAATGTCAATTTTATAAAATTATATTACAAAATTATTTTAGCTGAAATAATTTAAAATTACATTTGTATAATTAAGACCTTCACCAATTCCCATTTTTATCATCTAACTCCACTAATCCATTGTGAGATAAAGAGTAGAAATTCGTGCTCTTCTTAGTACATTCTTTTGTGCGACAGTTCACTCCAGAATTTTGCAGTTACTGCGTCCTTTGTCAAAACGATTTCCTTTCTAGTTCGAAAAAAGTCTCCTTGTACGGCATGTGCGCTTAGTAGAGTAGATCTTTGAAAAAATCCTCCTTCCATCCACTTAGCTATCACATCTCATCAAAATCGCAAATGTACGCAAAATAAGAACATACAGATGTGAAATGAAATGGTTGTGCGATATTGTAATTGAACTAATTTATATATTGATATCATCATTATGAACTTATTGATGATAATAGCAGAGAGCATTTCCACTAATTCATTATGAATTGACAGATGAATATAGCAGTGAATATTTTCATTATTTAAAAAAAAAATAATGTAACAACTCATGTAACTGCTCGAGTGATCATGGAAAAGCTCATTATATTGAAGAAAAGTATATAATGACTTGAGTCCCCAGTCGATCAGAACAGATTTCATCATTAATTTTATATAAGGGCTCATGATGAAGTCATCGATGAAATCATCACATCATTTTTACTAGGGCAGATAGAAAAAAGCACCAATAAAATTTTCCAAGGAAAATTAAGTTTTTTTTTGTGAAAAAATATCTCGGAAATTACTTGCTCCCCAGATTCCAAAAAAATCATGCTTATTTAATGCTAAAAATGGTATACTTTCCCGTAATTTCATGTAAATTGAATTATTTTTACGAGAAAAAAAAATAAAAAACCGAAAAATCAGTTTCCGCCATTTCTTCGGAAATATATGCATATGAAAATTCTACAATTTTTTTATTATCTACAAATTTTGTGAAAGACATATTCCGCTAGGATGTCACATTTCGCTGAAAATCGCAAGTAGCTCCTTTCAGCGCTTAACCACCCCCCCCCCCCCTCACCTAACCGTCAAATTTCAGAATTTTACTTTATCTCTTTTTAAGTAATGTTTTTTGTTTTCTCTTAACGATAACCTTAACTAAATTTTCCGGCTGGTGGTTGCCGATTAATATATACATATATGTACACTTTTGTTTTAATCGGTATTGGCACCAGCCTATTAACTAATCTAGTAGCGATGCCCTTGTCGAACATATGCATTCTACTTTAACGGAAATATACAGAAAACACAATAAACAAAATAACATGTCGAAGTCTTAAATTATGTTATCATAACCCATGTAATAAAGCCATGTACAGACATACTCCGTACGAACTTTTCACTGGAAGAACGTACAAGTTCAACAATTGTGTTGAATTATAATAATAATAATAACGACTATTAAGTAAATTAAGCTAATTTCTAGCCCAATTATACCCCTTGATTAAAGAACAACTAGAAAAATAAGTCACTACGGAAGAATATCAATAAAATAAATGAAAGTAGGGTATAAGGGGTAGAAAGGTAAATAAGGTATGGAATTTTTTATCTAGACTCGTGTCTCATGTGATATTTGCGGCAATTGAGTTCATGATGAATATTAAGCTATTAACTAACATACATGTTTAAAAAGAATTTGTTTAAGAAAACATGTGATACAGATACAGCTGGCCGGTGAGTTTGGAATACGTATGTAGAAGTACACATTAAATATTTGCAAAGTATTTATTTGTGCATGACGATACAATCATAGAAACCGAGCGAATTTTAAATATAACAGTTGCTGCGCGGACTTGTATGTGCTTGAACGACAACAGAAAATTTGCCAGTTGGCAGAAACGTGCGTATGTTTTTATCGTCTTGACTTCGCTTATAAAAGCCGAGGTATCCTATTAAATCTTTAAGCAGTCCTTACATTCATCATGGAAATCACTATGATTTTGTTGACATTCCTATTGGTAGGAGCTTATCAAATAAATGGTGAATACATAGCTGCAATTGGAAGAGAGCTGAACGTTATAACAACAGCTACAGTAATACATCGAAAATTCTTAGTGACTGCAGCACATTTCATAAAAGATGTGCCTCCCGGTGATTTGTGGGCTCGCGCAGGATCAAACAGACAGACCGAAGATGGGGAGCTTGTTGATGTCGATGGATATGTGTTACATCCTTTATTTGACCCATATAAACAGAGACTTGACAAAGATACAAACAACAATATGGCGTTAGTAATTCTAGTTAGAGAACTTACACATCCCAACATAGTTCCGATCCCGTTGTCTACAAATATCAATCATCAATATGATGGAAAGCAAGCAACTACCAGTTCCTGGGGATTCGATAGAAGTAAGAATGACCCTTACAAAAATACTCAAATTGACATAAAAAATAAGGAGGACTGCAAGCTGACACACTCAGGTGTAAATTGCTCAATTAATTTCTGGGCGTACACTCCTAACTGTGATATTGAACGGGGCTCTCCAGTAGTTATTAACAATGAACTCATTGGTATTGTATCAGATCCACGTTGGTGTGAAGGTAAAGGTGACTTATTCGTTAATAATTTATCTTATTACAGAAACTGGTTGTTGCAAGTAATGAATGATAATATTCGTTTTCATTATTAGAAAAAAAATTGTGGAAAATAAAATAATATTTGCGAATTTTTAAAGTATAAATTTATATCATAACCTCTAGTCGCCAATACCTCAATCTACTACTTTTATACATTCTCCTCTACATTGTGATACGGTCCTCATAATTGCCCTCGATGGGCCAGATTCTGTACAATGGGGAATTGGGGAGTTTGGGAGATGAGAATTTTTGTTTTCCCCAATTAAAATACCCTAGCTCTACAATCGCAGTTCTTTAACATACTTGGGAGTTAAGGAAAACTTAAAATGTGTGAAAAAGTGCGAATCACAGAGAACGATAAAGAGTATCAGTTTTTGCTGTGTTTTATATACGAGGTACATGTGTCGATTACCTCCCAACGTCGAGATAAATTGCGTCTATTTTTTTACAAGGGTAGATTATTTTGCGGTATGTAGGAACGTAGATGTTTTCGAGTTTTTCCTGGGGGGAACGGAGGACAGAGAGGAATGTATTGTATGCTGTATCAAAACAAAACAAACAGGTGAGAGGGGAGGTCGGAACAATGAAATGGGAGGGGTTAATTGGAAGGAAATATTCTCTGTACTTCGGATGCATGATGTTTCCCATAATTTTGTGCGGGGAGACGAAATTGTTTCCTTCTTCGTCTTCAATTTTTTTCAGGCCAGAAATGCCCAGAATATGGGAGGACTACCACGATCTCCCAACAGCGCCTACACTTACTCCAAGCCAGAGTTGAGCAAAAAAGTAACTGGTTTCGTGGGTGGGTACTGCATGCAGTGTTGCCAAGATCAGAATTGTCACACTTGTTTTTTTAGATTTACTTTGTGCTCTACATTCATCATTAAACCCGTTAGGAAATCACTGGCAGCCTCAGAATTTGCTTACGAAAGCACATTAAAAGGAAAACCCATGAGTATCTGAGAGAAACGCTTAAGGAAGCCAAAGCAAAAGTGGAAAGAGCTTCTCATATAAGTAGCTGGAAACACCTGATTACTTAAAGTAAGAGCCCGAGTCCACTGATCACCGCACCGTGTAACAGTGTAGGGAGTTTGAGGGAATCTCAAAACTTTTCAACGGAAAAAATTTGATTCTATACATATTTGAATTGTCGTTCATTACTTACTTATCTAATATTCTAAAGTTAAAGTAATAAATACTCTTGATGCATGCTAGCAGCGTGTACGCCTAGCATAAGGAATTTAACCAAATATTTCCCAGAAAATAATTTACATTTCACTTTCAGGCGTATCTTTTTTCTACATTTAAATACACAGAATAAATTGAAGACTTTTCGACTTTTTTATAATTGTATCGTCACTACTGTCCAGCCAGCGTTTCTGCAGGTTCTCAAAGCTTCTGACGGTATGAACACCTTTAGATGGAACTGAAAAAATGAAATATTCACAGAGTTAATATATGTAAGCATTATCATAGATGGTACAAGAATTAGATATCGCATGGAATACCGCAGAAAAGTATACAGATTTTAAATGGCTGATCCATTCCGGAATAGATCACAATATATTTCTGAGGCACGGAGAGCAAATGTTGCTTTGACAAAGTTTTGTATACATTTGGTCGACTGGCTCAACCTGGTAGATACGGGAAAATATGAATAAAATGAACTGCAGGAGGAAAGTCAAACAAAAGAGTTTTGCGGTTTCCTTCCTTTTACTTCTCTATTCGTAGACTATATTCGTCTCCATTCGCCAGAGCGACCGATGTATTGCGTCCATCTATCGAATGAAGATCGCTCTGAGTGCATCTACGCCCCCCCCCCCCGAATATGTTGTGCTGGGCAGCAGTCCTTTACTTTAATCAGTACAGCGATATGAAAAGAAAAATGCTGAGAGATAATTTGATTGACTCATATCTTCCCGCATCTACCATGTTGAGGCATGTTGTGGACTATTCGGGAATGGACCAGCCATTTAAAATCTATATGCTTTTCTGCGGTATGCTATGCGACATCTAGTTCTTGTGCCATCTATGGTAATATTCAGAAACCTAATTTTAATTGAGTGAATCTAACTGCTTACTAATCCAGTGCTGTTATTTTATGCGGTTTCAAGTTTCATCACTTCATATGAAAATTTTAATTCTGTAGGCTTTCGTGGGTCTCTAGAAACCGTGAGCCCTCCCGTGGCGGGGCCTGCGGGGGCGTTAATTAAGCCAGTGTTTAGAGGACAAAATTAGAGGTGAACATTTTTTGGATGAGAGTGTTTAAGGGTTAGGGATGGTCGTATCATCCCCATAGGAGGTTGTCATGTGGTGTTGTTTGTTTATTATCGTCGCCACGGAAAAACAGCTGTTTTGAAATTGAGTCATATAGGTATAACCCAGTTCCTATATTTTGCATATTTTCTTCCATTCTTCCTTTCACATCCATTACAACTCTGTTATAAACATTTTTCTTAGTCCTAACTCCTAACATTCTAAAATATTTGCAGCGTTCTTGTATACTGACATGTATAATGACTAATGTCCATAGATAGACACTGCAGAAAGTGAATTCACTTCTATATGGCGTTCTCTTTAGGTTTATATAAAAAACTGTAACTTAATTGAACGCGCACTGAATTAATTTCGGTAATCATATACGGAGCTCCGCGTAGCAAAATTATTGTGCTGGTACGGCTCAGCACAAGAGGAGGAAAATTCTTCCTTTTCTAAAAACTTCTCGTGTGGGTTGACCCTAAATAAGCCGTCCGATCAGAAATTTCACAATTTCAATATTTCCGGAACTATTTCCTTTCTATTGATGACATTCACACGTATAGGCACAAAAGTGTAGCAAAATGCGCGTGCAGTATACTCATAAACTTTAGGTCTGTTCGCGTACTAGCTTCAAATTGTTTTGTAAGTTCTTACTCGAAGGCGTTCGCGTACTCGAAAACTGAGAGAAAAATTGTTGACATCACTTTTCCCCTCCGTTCAATTTATTACTTGATTTGACTAGAGAAAAATCGTCAAGTAAAAGTGTCAGATTTGACAGCTCCCATTAGTTTTTAGTTATCTTTGAGTTTTTAGCTATATTTTTCAAGTTTTTAGTTTACTTTTAAAGAAATGGATAAACCTGCTATTCCTCTTCCAGTGGAAGTAGAATGTTCTACGAAAACATTTTACGTATTCAAAGTGGTAAATTAAATTTGTTTTTGTACTTGTACTATAGAACGTAATTCTCCGGCATGCATATTTATTTCAAATAGGAGCACAATAACTCAATAATTTAAATAATAAATCAGGTAATCCACTTTAATTATTTGACGTTACACAAGCTTTTACTCGGAGCCTTTCGCGTACTTTGCGAGTGTCACTCGCAGTCTCTCTCCCTATCATATAATTTGACGTTTTTATGTTTTTATTTGAAAAAACTATGCGAACAGACCTATAGTAGTGCAACCGTCGATATCAGGTTATTTGTATTTCTTATCTGTCGATATCAGTGACAATAATATTATTTTACGGTCAATGGGAGAAGTTTTTAGGGAAGGAAGGATTCTGCTCCCCTTGTGGTTAGACATACCAACTTAATAATTTTGTTACGCGTAGTTCCATATATGATTGCCAAAATTAATTGTGTGCGTGTTCAATTAAGTTACAGTTTTTGAAAGAAAGTAAAGTGTATTCTACTTGTTTTTACATTTATTTCACAAACATTTTTTCTTCTCGTTATAAATTTACTGACAGCTGTTTCGATCGCTGTCGGATCATCCTCAGAGGAGTAAACATGTGCTGTTTCGATCCCTATCGGATCATCCTCAGAGGACTAAACAAGTGCTACTCCTCTGAGGATGATCCGATAGAGATCGAAACAGCTGTCATTAAATTTATAACGAGAAGAAAAATTGTTTGTGATATAAATGTAAAAACAAGTAGAATACTCTTTAATTTCTTTTAATAATGTTTCACAAATCGGTCACGAAAGATTCCATCAAATATATAGAGTTTTTGAGATTAGCAATAACTGTATCACAAATTCACAGCACGTAATGATATTTTAATTATTATATTATCACCTCAAATCGCAGGTAAACAACTATACAACTGATCGATTAGAAATTTCGCAATTTTAAAATGACCGAATCAATTTCCTTTTCAGTAGTATTATTGGTATACTGCCCGTCCTCCCGATCGAAATTTAGCATTTCGGAATTTGTTCTACCCCCGAATACTTCTCACCCGCTTGTTGGCCCTGGCTTACATCCGATTTGAGGTGATAATATAATAATATTCTCATTATGTGCTGTGAATTTGTGATACACTTATTATTTATATCAAAAATTGTTACTTGTTTGAACGTTTACACAGTTAACCTGGTAATCATATAAGGAATATAGTGTAGCAAAATTATTGTGATAAAACGTCTCTGCACGAGGCCAGCAAATTCCTTCCTTCCCAAGAAGTGAAGTGTGTTGGTTGGCCCATGAGCATTTCGCAAAATTTGGGAAGTGTTCAGATGAAAGCCAAGATTTTCCCCCATAATGTTGCCTTTCTTTTTCCGAAAGTTGTTTATGTCCGTTCTTAATTAGTTTTTCAATCAAAGTATCCATTTCCAATAGATGTCTTCTTTTCTATTGCACTATGTCACGTAACCATATTATTTAAATGTTATATAAATACATATCTGTTATATAAATGTTGAAATATTTACATACTCGTTTTTGGTAAATTGAACACCTTACAATTGTATTTTTATTTTGCAGTAAGATGACCATGACCCTTCCAAATTTTAACGATAGATCCGCGCCTGTACCATGATGTGACTTTCAGTCACAATTCAGAAATAAATGAACTTATTAAAAAAAGAAGAAAAAAAAGCATTTATAGAAACTCATATATTATTAATACAGAAAGCCAATTTATTAAAAACAATAACAAAAAAGTTAAATTCATAAAACTATCTAAATTAGACTAAAAGTAAACCCGTATGTGCAAGACAGCGAGAAACAACCTACAGCCGCTAATGTGTTTGAACCCAATAATGTCTCAGATATCCATAAATAAGTATACAACTGTAATCAAGGAGCTGTCGATGACTGAACAAAGATAAAAACGAATCATTTAGTACATTTTTCTTATTTTCTATTTCCTTACAAGAATGTGATTGTGAGTCACAACGTGATAAGATTTGTTTGTATTCAGTATTTTGCGGATACTAGATCAATTCCAGCACTCTCTAGCATAGGGAAATATCATAGATTTTCGATTTTGTTTCTGGAATTCGCTCAGTTTTCATCTCGCGCTTGTAGCTCTAAGTTGACGTCAACTTTTGTGCCATATCTAAAGTAGCACTTCGTCACCTGAGAATTGATTTGCCGTATATTCCAGTAACCCCAATTTCGATAAAACGAGGTTATAGTTTATGTCAGTATTTGTAAGAAATGGTACAATTGAAATATTTAAAACTTATAATATAATATGAAGATTTAACAAATGACGTTTTTAATAGTTACAGGTGTTTAAAAATGTATGCCTTTTTCCGTATTCGCCAACTTTTGTACGAAATGAATCAGAGTTATACACGCGCGGCAAAAAATATGTACATGATCAGGTTTATCGGGGAATTTGATTCCATCATATTGAAAACATGTATACAAAACTATATGGATGGTAGAAAGATGGAACAAAATTCAAGGAATTCTGATAGGAAAAATCCACAATATGGTCGTCTGCTTACTTCTCATCGACTGTATTACGGGTTTTTACTATATGATTTCAACGATTTTTTTTTTTTTCAGTTTTCTCTCATCTACATAGTTTTGTACTTCGGTCTGAATTAATCGAGTTCCCCGGTAGACTTGAATATCATTACATTAGAAGTACCTAATTGATTAAATAACCTTTTTAAGTATTAAAAAATAACATTTTTTTTATCGGTTTTATTATTTAAAAACGGTAACAAATAATCAATTCTTTACACAGACAATAGCAAAAATATCATAAATTCAATTCAATTTGCGATAACCTAAAAAAAGCTATATACTTTAAGCATAGTCTAATAATGTTGATCAACCTTTTGCAAAAAATGTAATAAAAACTTTATATAATTAATTTTATCTTGTTCCACATTAATTGGATTCCCAGCTTGGGAAAATACTAGTGGTCCCCAAACTTACGTCAGGTTCCGTTCCTGGGAAAGTGACTTAAGTCGTATTCGACTTAAGTGGGTTCCTACCTCAATAAATCATAAAATATCAATTTAAGTGTACTTGAATATTAATTTCTGTTCGTCTTTTATGGCTTTAAATAATAAACAAAGATAAATTTGTAATGTATGTGTTTATTTTTCAACTACTTTTTGTGACAGTAACAGTATTATAACAATATTATTGAAAATTTCTGTAAGAATAATATTGAAAATTCACTAATTAACTAATTCACTAATATAAAATAAAACAAAAATAGCACACTCTATGCATTATGTTGTGTGTACCTAATTTTTGAAAAAGTCATAAATTATTCTTTGCTTTACTCTTTCCATTTTTTTCACGTTATATATTTCCCTATAACTTGTGTATACGTTTTTCATTAAATTATTCACCCTGGAACTCCTTTCTAAATTTGGGTTGACTTCTTCAAAAATATCCATGGCTTTTTCTAAATGCTCAAATTCCTCCTCCAACCTTACAATTGATAGTGAAAGGAAAATTGTGTTGATAAGTTCTTCTTCTAGTAATTTTTGTGTTATCATGAGTTTTTCATCCGTTATGTCTTCGTCATGAGAAGCAAGAAGCTCAATAATATCATTTCTGTTTACATTTAGTTCTAGTTGATTAGTCCATGTTACTATTTCTGGTGTAAAATCTTCTTCACAGAAAATATATGTGTTGTTCACTTTGCGATCAAGAAGCAGCGTATCTATTTGATTAGAAAATTGTGCCACAGGTTTTCCATGCCCGTTCTAAACTGGAATTTTTCACTTCAGACCACACATTTCCAATATTTTTTACAGCGTCTAAAATAATATATTTTCTCCAATATTGCTTGAAAGTAGGACTATCTTCTCGATTCGTAGCTTTGATAGCATCAGCAAACGTCATCTGGAAGTAATATGATTTAAGAGAGGCAAACACTACTTGGTCCATGGGCTGAAGTAACGACGTGGTCTTTGGAGGCAGAAAAGCCACTTGCACATTTTCATTTAATTCTTTCAGCCTTTGAGGATGCCCTGGTGCATTATCTAATAAAAGTAACGCTCTAAATGCCAAATTATGTTCGTCACAATACATTTTATTGCTGAGACAAAGTGCTTTTCAAACCATTCTTGTAGAATTGGAGCCGTAACCCATCCTTTTTATTTGATTTCCAAATCACACGAAAGGAGTTTTTGTCGTAACCTTTCATAGCTCTTGGGTTTTCAGAGTGATAAATGAGAAGGGGTTTCATTCTAAAATCTCTTGTCACAATGGATCCTAACAAGTTAGTCTATTTTTCGAAATTTTCATCCCAGGCATCAAGTTTTCTTCCTTTGTTAAATAAGTTTTTGAGGGCATTTTTTTTCCAAAACAGTCCTGTTTCGTCAAAATTAAATATTTGTTGAGGGACGTAATTTCCTTCGTTAATTTGCCGCTTCCTCATCAGCGCTCGCAGCTTCTCCCTGCAAAAAATATGATGGAGGGAATATTTATTTTTAAAACGCGAGAGCCATCCTTTACTAACACAAAATGTTACTTCACTAATTTTGGCAGTATCAGCCTCTTGGTTTTTAAAGTCTCAAATAAACTCAATGCTTTAGCTTGTATAATCGCTAAACTTAAAGACACTTATTTTTAGTCTGATTATTAATCCACATTATCAATAATTTTTCCATTTCTGCAACAAGACCCGCCCTAGTTCGTATTATTGTCAAACCCATTGAGGAAACACTTTTTATTTCATTTAGTAGTTTCTCTTTATCTTTAATTATTGTTTCAACTGTAATTCTCGGTAAACCTATTTTTTTCCGATTTAAGTTTTTGATAAACCTCCGTCACTTAATTTGATGATTTTGTTTTTTACTTCCAGCGTAATTGCGTGTCGTTTCCGAGAAACACTACCAGACGGAAAACTTCTTGCACTCATTTTATTTTTTAAAATATCTACGATATTACACTTCACAAGGACCGGGAACAACTGAAGAAATAACATTATGTACAAAGCAAGGAAAGTAAGGGATCCTTTAAAAACTTTTTATCTTAAATACATACCTAATAAAATTAGTGGTGTGCTTACTCATAATGGGCCATCCCACACGAGTATTCTTGATGCATTATGCAAACCGGTTTTCAAGTGAAGAGGTGAAAAGGAACAAAGAGATACTCTACACTTTGAAGATACCTATCTCTTTGCTTCTTTTCACCTCTTCTCTAGAAAACTGGTTTGCATACTTCATCAATAATACTCGTGGGGAATGGCTCAATGGATGTGATTATTTCCGGGAAAGCAGTAATTAAGTTCATGTCTGTTTCAAACTATCGAATACATTCCATTTCATTCATGCCTTTTTTCTATAGCTTTTTCTAGTGAATTTAATAACTTTGTTTTTCGTTTAAATTGCTTTTTTTTCAAGCGACGTAACTTCGTATTCGCTTTGACGTTAAGCGGTTGTTCCCGGTATAAATTGTTAAACGACGTAACTTTGAAACGACGCAAAACGGGAACCGCCAGTAAATTCTTTGGAGTTACTATTATTTTCTAGGATGTCTTTTATACTTAAATTCTCGTGAAGATATTTTATATTGGACAATAAGGGGATAAGTTGGATCGTATTGCAAAAATTTAATATTACTGAAAGCTTAACTCGAATATTCAAGAAAATTAGGTCTCATTTGAATCACTCTTAGTTTTGTTTTTTTTTTTTTTTTTTGAAATTAATAGTAGACTATATATCTCGACTCGACTCCCTTCAAATCAGAGATGGGTAAAATTGGAACAACCTGTCAGTGGCGTAGCGAGCTTAACTCGCGCCCGGGGCAAAATACCTTTTTATTTTATCGCCCCCCCCCCCCACATTCGAAAACCATATAATATTATATGTAAAATATACTCGCAAATAAATAAATAAATAAAGTAAAATAAATAAAGTCATAGTCTCAAACTAGGCTTTAAATTTGAGAAAAAAAATGTAGTTGAGGAAACGAAACTAGATTTTGAAATGTATATGATCATCTAGAATTAGTTCAAAAGATACCTATTATTTATTTTACATATTTATAAAGAAATATTTTAAAAACACGGAGTTTTAAAACAATAGAAAAGTAAGTATTTATTATCTCTAAGGAGATACATATATTTAATAATAATATGATTATAATACATTAATAAAACCAATTACTATGCATAAATTGCTTTTGATGAAGAAAATTTATCAATAATATCATCAAAGTTGATCATTTCAAATTTTTCTCTTTTCACACTTAAAAATGGTAGGTCACTTAGGCGATCTTGTCAAATCGTTGATCGTAGATATATCAAAATTAATTTTAATTTCCTGAATGAACGTTCGTCGCTAGCAATTGATACTGAGATAGTCAGGAGTATTTGAAGTGCCACTCTCAGGTTTGGAAAAACATCTTCTCCATACGAGATTATAAAAATAAGAAATTCTAACGGAGTTTTAGGTTCAATTTCTTTTCTACTGCGGAATAACATTTTGCAGTCACTTATTTGGATAAAGAGTTCTATTCCATTGAAGTTTGCATTATAAAATTCACCCAAATTTTTAAAAATTTTTTCAAGGTCGTTATCAACATTATCCTTGTTTAATAAATTTTCAACGTCTAGTAGAAATCCAAATTTGAAATTAAGGTCACTTAATCGTGTAAATCGTGTACATATTTCTTATTGGAGACGATCAAGAACGCTTTTCATAACGCGAGAAATTTCACTTTCTGCGGAAAGACGAACATCTATAGCCAATTCTCCGGTCATTTTGCGGCATCTTCTTACACGTATTGTTGTATCAATATCCCATTTCTCACAAAGAGACTTCGTTTTTTCTATTGTCTCTTCACAGAGTTTGTCTAGAATTTCGGCTAGTTCAGTCGCTAATGAGTCAAGATCATGGAATGCTTCTCTAAAATTCATTCTAGAATCTTGTAATCTGAGCTGCACACGATCAATCCTCCTTAAGATTTCGTACCAGAAATGAACTAAAGTTATGAAACTAAAAGTTAGTATATTTTGCAACAGAATTGTAGCTTCACTTCTGGTGTCACTTGTAGTGGTAGTGTCCTCTGCTAATTTTTCTAATTGTTATACTATATTCTCTAGCCCATCGACGATAACGCTAACCGCTTGTATTCTGGCGCTCCATCGTGTTTCAGATTCACGTTTGACAGTTTTTGTTAATGATTTAAAGATTAAGATATATGTTTTCAATTATTCCAAAACATGTCACAACGATTGGATCTTGTTTAGCTGCAATAACTCCTATTAAATTCAATGAATGGCTATCACATTTACAAATAATGCTTTATGATTTTTTTCCATTATTCTTTGTTGAACGCCAGATGTGTGACCTTCCATCACGGCAGCATTATCGTGACATTGTGATTTGTAGTTTGTTAATGAAATTTCATCGGAAGTTAATTTCTCTAAAACTTTATTTTTGATCGAGGCAGCATCTTTAGCATGTATTTCAATAAAACCCAAAAAAGATTCTTTGATGGAAGCTTTTTTATTGATATAAGCAACATCTACATACCTAACGACTTGGGACATTTGTTCTCGATGAGAGATATCAGGAGTTGAATCAAGCAAAGTCCATAATATTTATCTCTTTTGATATCGTTTATTAGTTGATTTCGAACTGTAGATGCCAGAAGATGACTGAATACATATTGAATATGTGGTGACAAATATGAGAGAGTTTTTGGAGTTTCTGTGGCATGTTTAAGATGATTTGCTAGTAGCGAATCAAATTGCGCTACAAGTCTAAGTAAAGCTAATAGGCTTCCTAGGTTTGTATAATTAAATACCTCTGCTAGCTAATATTCTTTACAAAATATTTCGCCACCGGTCTTCTTCGGATTCAATGTTCGCTTCTAATGATACATCAATTCCCGTTCTACTTATTAATCTTCGTTCTGTTTCTTTCCAAGCCGTAAGTGATTTTCGGTGATTTGGACTTCTTTCATGGCTAATCAATTTATCTTTTTTCTTCCATTTATTAAAACCAGCAGATGTTACGAAAGATGATTGAGTAGCGGAATTTGATGTAATAAGCCGTAAGCAACAAAAGCAGTACGCTGCATTATTTTTTGGTGAATATAATAGCCAAGTTCGGTTAACTTCAGTTCCTTCCTCATCATTACCGACCGGTCGAGAAAATAAGATTTTGGCATTAGACGATTAGTTGATGTTGTTGCTGCATTTAAACTGGCTTCGTTTTCAAATGTGCAAGATCCACGAATAATAATTTCTTTTCGAAGTTGGTTCGATATTATTGGAAGATTGTTGCTAAATTTTAAATAAGCTTCATCCTTGAACTCCAGAAGTCCAGAATTACAGCAAGTGTTTCTGTTGTATATTCTGTGCTTTTTATTAGATGTGAACATGGATTTTTAATATCTGGTGTACTTGGGTGACCTTCTTCAGAGTCTTGTGTTTGTTGAGTTGTGTTATTAGTACATACAAGTTTAGCAGCAGTAGGTGTACAACCTGAGTTTGTTTCTGACTCTGAATCTGATTTTACATCTTCATCCTTTTTATCTTCTGGATTTTCTTTTTGCGATTTTTTTTTCTAAGTATGATTCCATTATTACTCTAGATTTCAGAGCTCCTTTTTCTTGCTGTAGTTTTCTTTTCCGATTCTGGGAACCGCTTAGTTTTTTTCCTGGCGTTGACATGGTCTAAATAAAAATAATTTTTATTAAATTAATTAAGATGTTACTGTTAAATCAGTGAATTATATATAAAAAGAGAACAGAATGCAGCTTAATTGAAAAGACAACAGGAAGGTGAAAAATACTTGTGTTTTCAAATCTATCCGTTTTAAATCTAAGTATAAAACCAATTTGCAACAATCCAAAACTTGAAACTAAGGTTTTATATTCATTCCAACCTACTGTAAAGCCAAATTTAGATAAGCCCAGCTTAACTAAAAACTATACTTGCAAAAATGGTACACTACAAAAGAAAGAGCTGAGTTTAGGTAGTTTTATCTTAATTTTCTATAGAGTTGGTAAACTATCTTTTTTTAGTTAAATTTAAAATTAAACTAAGGTAGGTTGTTAAAATTGGTTTTAAGAGACGTCAAAATCCAATGCTTATTAATGTGAAGCATTGAAAAAAGTTGCTGGTTTTAGGTTGTCCCCCAGATAAGCCATATTTACGGTAAATGAAGAATTTTTAATTTTTATTACTATAAATATTTATAAAAATTGAATAATTCCTATTTCTTTAATTGTTTTATTGAATACTGTGAACAAATTTTTTCATACACTATTCACTGAATAATAGAATCTTCGAGCAGATGTAGTAAGTAATCTTATTTGTTTTATTACTTACCAAGAATGCCTTGAACTTGAGAGGTAGTAACACAGTGAAATATACACTATAATTTATGCTAACATTAAACTTATAACTTATAATATTTAATAACATTTCATTTTTATTCTAAGCAGAGCGCGATGACAAGGATGCAAAACTGCAAAATACACGCACAAAATAACTTAAACGTTAATATTTCGGATATTTCCCTAATTAGTTGCGGACTTCCACACCCTGCCGCAAGTGTCACGGGTATGTACAGTCACGGAAAAAAGTATTCGGAATATAAAAACTAAAGGATCGACGATCGTCTATTTTTTAATACAGATACTTCTCAAACACACAACAAATGCGGCGTTTGTGTCCTTTGATAGAAATGACAAAACGCCGTATTTGTTGTGTGTCTGAGAAATATCTGTATTAAAAAATAGACGATCTTTTAGTTGTTATTTTCCGAATACCTTTTTCTGTGACTGTACATATAAGTACATTAGAGTGTTATTGTTTTAAAATAACAACCGTAAGATACATTGCGTTTATAGAAATAAAAATAAATAGTGTTCTGAAAGAAAGAATGTTTGCACTTTGTACACTGCAAATATTTATTATATCATATTAATTTATCAGACAAATCAAGAAAGGTAGATGCCATAAGGAAGTGCTGACAGGCACAGGACAGCCTTGCCAGTAGAAAAGACGCGCCATTTCTTTTATGAATATATTATTACTGTTTGATTTAGACTATTAGTGTTCCTTTTTTTCTTTTTTATTTACGATTTCACATTTATTGTATTACACTGGCACTAAATTTAAAATATATTTTCCAGAAATCAATTATAATAAAAATAAAAATTATCCAGCAATTTTTTGTTTTCCGGACCATTTGGCGCCCGTTTGTGAGTAGCGCCCGGGGCATGATACCCCCTCCCCCGCTCTCCGCCACTGCAGCCTGATACTTTGGAACAGGTACAGTCCTGCCTCAATCTGTAGCTTTTCCAACTTTTTCGGAAAAGCTGTGACAGTATCATAACCAAATAGTCTTATATTGCTCCTTCAGAGTAGCTGTGTACGAATACCAGGTCTGATATTTCCCAATTATGTACATAGTTAACTTTATGCAACAGGAAGCTACGAGTACGATATTACAATGTAGGGTGGCTTGGACAGTGAGTGAAATGTATCGTAGGAAGTTAAAACAGAACTATCATACAAAAGTGACAACATATGACACAACAGATGCAATATATACAATACAGTTGATTTAGGCTGCATTAAATTCTACTTGTGTGGGTATAACATATTTTTTAATTGCAATGGACCCAGTCGTGTATCTGTATAGAAGCATGTATCGAAATTCCTTTTAAATAAATTTAAATAATCTTGAAATTCTAGGAAAATTTATGGAACAAAATGTATTTTATGTAGAGGTATGTTTCTGTAATTTACATTTTACTTTTATCTGTAGGTATCCCTCGTAAAAAACTAAGACCTACATTTTTGGCTCAGTTTCCGTATTGCAATTTTAATATTTCGAGCGTTGATGTCTTAAACATATTTAATTGAATAACATTATTTTTTTGGGAAAATAAAATTTCACCGAAGAATAAAATCATAATATACACAGTTGTTGTAATTTTTTTTTAACACATCTTTTGTGTACCTTGATCTAAAAACAATCTTCTTTTATTATTTGTACCAAAGTTGGGACTTATAACTGATATTTAGGAACAGGTAGTTTTGATACTTGGAACAGGTTGGAACTGTTCCATTCAAATGTCCCAATTACCACCCATACCTACTTCAAATGCTTATTAATTGCGCTATACAAGCAGTCCACTTCCTTAATCTGAGAGTGACCAGAAATTTTTTGCGTGACTACTGTAATGTGACAGTTTTCTGACAAGAATTGGAGTAGGGCTGTTGCGGTAACTCTGTTTTGTTTTAAGAAATGCAGAAATTTCTCCAAAATGTACGAATTCTACATATGGAAGTAATTTAGTTACAGCGCTGTCTATATCATTTCCCGGGCGACTACTGTTTGTTTCATCCCATAGCGGACAGTGAGTCATTTTCTCACCATCAAAGAAATCTCAGGCATGTATACCTGACATAAGGCAAGCCAATTATTATGAAAAATAAAGCTAAGCCTATAAAAAAATGGCATATATTTCAAAACAATACGGTTATAACTGTCTTTTTATGTGATATAGGTCAAAACGCACACTAATTATGTCAAAATCTAGGACACGTAGGAACAAACTGATTACATATTTGAAAAGAGCATTGTTGAAAACCTTTGTATTGAATATTAGTTTAAATTTCATTAATTTGGTGTATACGGCAAACTAATTCTCAACTAACGACTTATCAATTTATTGTTCAACTTTACCTGGAGCAATTAATTGAATGTGTGGGCCTGTTGAACCATAAATCTCCGGTTGAGAGTGATGTTGAGCAGTTGATGGGTGTCAAAGATGAACTTTCGGGCTACATAAGCGGATTGTTACATGTGTTAGCAAATTGCTCAACTGGTGGTGTGATTTTATTCTATTCGAAGCTTTTGCAAGAGAAGTTGACAGTTGAGGTTTGCAATTTTAAAAGTTTTTCTTAAGTTTTTTGTGTTAATTTAAAGTTGGGCTAGATATATTTTGTTTATATTTACTTCTACTAGATTTATAAAGCGAAACAATTCTGGGAAGGATTTCTAAAATTATAAAACAGTTTAAGTATTTTAAGCATTCCTTCTTTGATGCCTTGAATATAGCCGAGCAGGTATCTGGTGATATAGCCGCCCACAATTATATATCCTCATGGCTTCTTCCGGTGGCAAAAAACGTAGAATTACCACTAATCTCTATTCCGCACTAATCGCGTCTCGCATAAAAGTATCTTGTTTGGTAATTAATGGCTTCACTAATCTCAAATGATCAAAAGTTTGATTAGCCATACATGGAAAATTATTGAAATTAACTCTGTCTCAAATGTTTTAGTGAATTAATTTCAGAATATTTGACACGATTTAATAACAGCTCATAACCACCATAACCAGCTATAATAATCCAAGTTCTTTTTTATTTCTTTTTTTTTTTATTTATACTCTCACCTTCTAGAATAATGATAGTTTTCCGTTTTGTAAGTAATCGCGATGCCATCTTTTTAAGATGGTTTGAAATATCTGTTGTGGTAAAATTGAGAAGTATGTGGGGATGTTGTCAAGGTGTGCCAATTTCAGTATGGCCAGCAGATTGATAAGTATATGAGCCGCTTTAGGGTTGGGTGACGGTTGGTGTACAGTAAAGGAAGATTTAGTGAAGACTGGCGGTTGCGAATGGGTTAAGTATGGTGTGGTTCACGTTTTGTTCCTGTATCTGATCTTGCAGGCTATAATTTGTCCTTCAGGCGTCTAGTAATCTGGGGCGAATATTCGGACTACATCGATGAACATAATGAAAATGTAATAGATAGGAAAATCATCTCGCGGTTATGCAGAAGATATGTGAGCAACTGGTATTTCTGTGAAGTGACACGTGCGTCGAAGACTTTAAAAAGAATAAGAGGCATACAATGAGTGAATTCTCGTTCTCGGTGACTACTGCTGCAGTTTGCACGCGGGGAGTCACAGTTTAGTTTTAGTTCATGTTGAGAGCTTAACAGTGAGTAGGAATAATAACCTGTTTACACTACATAGTACATACATGAAAGCTTATGTAATTAATTAATGAGGGCTCCATATTTTGTAATCAGAGAAAACAGTTAAGTCATCCGAAATGTGTAAAGTACCCTTTACGACTGGCTACTACGCTATGACATCGTATTGTTAATTTAAGTGATGATCTCAGTCAAAATGTACGTATTGTAGCCATTTGCTTTGATGAGAGCATATATTCTTTCACTGACGGTGCCGACGCTGGGATGTGTTTGTTTACTTGCCGGCTTGGAGGGTCATCATGTATGCGACTGGGCTACTGGGTGGCTGAGACCTATAGCAGCAATGCGATCGTTTATTTGTCAGCTTGGAGATTTGTGTTAGTGTTTTGCTTTATATACTAAAAGTGCCTGGAATTTTCATGCTTGTTCTGGGCTGGACTGTATCCTTGGTGGTTGAGAGCTAAAACGTCAATATGGGACAACATTACCTATACCATGGTAGTAGTGAGTATTGAGTCGATGTATGTGGTGTCGTAGATTTGAGGTATTTTCAAAGAAGGAGAATAGAAGAATTTTTTAATGACTTTTTTTTAATTTTTAATGATTCTAAACCAAATCATAATACAAGAGGAAAAAACAACCGCCTCGTCCGGGCTTTGAAACCGTGACCTATCGTTTCCCGGGCGACTGCTCTTACCACTGTACTAACGCGACAGATGATCTTCCATCTTGCATTTCATAATTTGTAACTAGCCTACTAAGCCACGTTTGCTTTCAGCTGGCTTTAACCAGTAACGATGACAGCGTACAAATAAATTCTAAATTCAATTTTATTTATTTTCGAACCTTCACTTCTTAGAATCGATCAAACCCTGAACGAGGCGGTTGGTTTTTCCTCTTGTATTTATGATTTTATCTAGAATCATTAAAAATAAAAAAAGGTGGAGTAATGTATTTATTTGATTGGAGGGAAGTATTCTAAGGGCTTCTTGACCACGACTTAAATTTAGTTGAAATTCATAAAACGCTGACTTGATAGCAAGATCATACTAGACTAATACTTGTTTTGAGCATTAGCAGAAGAAATATTATTAATCTCGATATCTCAGAATAGATCACGCCAAGATTCTGTAATATTGTGATGGTAAGAATATGAAAGCATAGGCTACATAGGTTGGTGACACCACGCAATAGGTTGAAAGTGCGCTAAATTAAAAGCTTTGATGACAGATGGTGATGCTATGATATTAATGTATTAATGTATATTATCTTAGATGAGTAGTAGTTGTACGGGAGCCATAAAGACTTATCAGTAATTTTTTTGGAGGTACGGTGTAAAGGTATGACTTAACTGCTAACTGCTTAACTGTGTTATTGAAAGGAATAAGAATTTATTTAGACTTTAATCATTTTATAGATTACGAAGTAGAATTGCACTAAGCACACACTGAACTGTAACCAATTTTGGAAACAGTACGGCTGTATTAATTGGAATACATCGGAATCGACATAAGAATGCAGACAAATATATTGTTTGTATACGTCTATCTCTTACAAGCTGAATGAAATTTGACAACAAATCTGCAGAGGAGCACATTTTTCAGTAATATTAAAAATTAATTTATGTGTTAATTAAAACAATTTTAACTTCGTAAAAAATTTTTATGTAATGTAATACTATTTTTCAACATCTTTAATGTTTTCAATCGACAAATAATAAGAAATTATAACTCGGTGTGCAGTTGTACGAAATAAACGGTTTTCACAGCCTGTTCAATATTTGTGCCATTTTTGAAGCAAGAGCGCTCAGTCCATTCTTATTATATGTCAGTGACTAACACTAACCAGGTCGCTGAAT
Organism: Dioctria rufipes; assembly: GCA_963924295.1. NCBI lineage: Eukaryota > Metazoa > Arthropoda > Insecta > Diptera > Asilidae > Dioctria > Dioctria rufipes. Next base: position 78,809,299 of record OZ002741.1, on the reverse strand, counting down.
TGCCTCAGCCTACCTTTCCCTAACTACTACGATCAATATATATATACATATATGTAAATAAAGCCTATGATTACCAATGATATTTGACATTCCTTGTGGTGAAATTATGTGCCCCAAATATTTAACTTAATTTTTAAATACGGCACATTTATTCGTGCTGAAGTTCAGTTTCGCATCTCTCAGTCGTTGAGGTACGTCCCGCAAGTTGTTTTTATGTTCCTCGAATGCCCTTCTGATTACTAATATGTCATCTAACTAGACAAGAAATGCTTTCCAGGCTAATCCATTTAAAAAACATTCCATGAGTCGTTTGAATGTGGCTCTGGAGCATTATATAATCCAAATGGGATAACTTTGAACTGCCATAAGCCACTTCCAACTGATACAGCAGTTTTCTCTTAGTCCTCTGGATGTATTTCCACTTGCCAATAACCACTCTTCAAATCCAGTGTGGAAAGCTATTGCCCCTCCGGAAACGGTTTCCAATGTGTCATCAGTCTTTGGTAACGGATAGCTATCCTTTCTATTTATGCTATTTAGTTAGCGGTAGTCTACACAGAGTCGGGTGCTGCCATCCTTTTTCCTGGCCAAAACAACTGGCGATGTCCTAGGGCTGTTAGATTCCTCTATTATGCCTTGTTCATGCATGGAGCTTATCATATCCGCAACTTCTGGTTGGTTGGCTTGTCAACTTTTGCCATAACCTCGAAATATTTTTCGTAATTTTTTTTTGCATATTTGAAACTTTATTCATAGCAAAACCTTTTAGTTCACGGTGATAACCGAAAATGAATTATAGTGAAAACTGAAGTCTGAGAAAATTGTGAAAATATGTAACAAAAATTCATTACAAAAAGTAAGACAGAAGGTCAGAATCAACACGCGAGAGAAAAGGGAATAACTACAACGGTTGAAGTATCGGCTGAAAACCAGAATCAAAGGAAAAAATCTTTACAGTTTGAAATATCCAGCAATGATGATAATTCAACACACCGTTGAATTGTGTACATGGTCCTTCGAGCCGATAAAAAGAGCGGGGCTTTTGTATAAGAAATAATAGTTGAAAATAGGATAACTGGCTACCTACCACCTGTCACAAGGGATCTAAGGAAAGTGAACAAATGAAGAAAGAAGAGAGTACAACATATTCATGAAAAAGAAGTATATAAAAAATCAGTAAAGTACAGCATAGTATAGAAGATAGCTGGCGTGAGTATCGATAGCTTTAAAGATATTTTTGTTTCTTATCGGAGACATTATCAAGCTCCTAATGGACTTTCTGATAATTTCTAATTGTCAAAATATATGCTTTCGAAAGGGACCATTACCAGAGTATAACGATTATATCAAGAAGCAAATGAAAGATTTTTCCCGCAAGAGAACCTAGATTGCCCGTTAAAAAGAAATAGATGTATGCTTTCAAAAGCAGATAAAATGACAAAAAACGTATCAACAATTTTGGTAATAGAAACCCGTTTTTTAATAAAATTTTCATGTAAAACTGAAAGACATAAGTAGCTATTGTGCATTCCATGTGCATTCAAAGCATTGGTATTATTGATCATAGGTCCTTAGAGGGACTTTTATTCGTCAAAATTCGTCCGGTGGAAATAACCACAAGTCTGTCAGTTGGGTGGAACCAATCAGAATTTCAGTTGGGAGTGAAAAGGTAAAAGTACTTGATGCTGTTTATTCTTTCAGTATATTTCGATAAGATTAGTACATGTAAGAGATTATTGTCTACTTAATTTTTTTAACTTCATTATTACCACTAAATAAGAATATTGATTACACTGGAAGGCAATTCTAGCGAACCGAGTCGGAACTCGATTTTAATTATTATAATGTTTTATGATCAAATTTTTCCAAGCTTCGTAAATTTGTAGTGGTAGATTTAAAATATGAATGCTTGTTTGCATTCTACAAAAGTTGAATCTATTTTTACCACTATAAAAACCAGAAATTGGCCTATCGTGCTCTTCTTCTTCTTGTTCTTCTTCTTCACTGTTTGAACTCGAAGAGTCAGTCTCCCCTTCTATAATACTGTCTTCGGAACAGGTAAGTACCTCCGCTTCCTCACAATCGCTGATATTTTCATGGTCACAAGCAGCTGTTGAGGCATCATGAAGATTTCAGAGTCAGATTCCTGATCTTCGTCTTCCAAGAGTTGTGCAATTTCTCGGTCGTGTAAAAAACCCGACATGGCGACGATTATTTACTGAAAAAAATAATAAAACATTACAAAATAACTATTACTATAAAAGGCACACTTCCGGTATCGGGGGTCAGTTTGGACCCCACCCATTAGTATATATACCTCCGTTTCTAGTAACAGTAGAGTGACGCACGTCCGTCAACCGGCGCACCCCGCGACGTAATGAGATTACCAAGGTGCGCAAGAGTGTAGGTGCTTAGACTGTAAAGTTCCGATAAAAAATATGAGCCATTGGGGTCCATTTGGACCCCGATACCAGCTAAGGGTTAATATACGCGCATTTAAAAGTCACGAGAGGCATAAACTATACAAGTTTAAGCCATTTCTTTACAATCAAAGAAGGGAAGCTCACACGTTTGAGAAAATTATTTTGGAGCATTTCTAATCGCTGCATGTATTAAAGATATCGAATAATGGATCCATACCAAGGGAAAAGATAAGAAAGAAAGAACAATTGAAAATATCAGAGCTTACTTTGGATATTGACATTGTTAGTCATACATACTTTTTCAGGAAACTTTAAAGCTTTACGCTAGCACTCATTTTATTTACGTAAACTTTATGACAAAACATGCACATATCTTTCAATTTCCAGCCGGTCCACATGTGGAATTTGAAAAGGATAACATCTAGCATAAAGGATAAAAATAAAAAGCATGGAATATTTATGTACTCTCAAATTGTTATATCTACAGAGGCTTGTTACCATAATTAGGTACATCCGATGATCTAGCTACACATGTTTGTACAGTATACAAATACCGAATCAATATATCATAAGAAGTTTTATTCCTGAACGTCTGGAAAATTCTTTTCTAATATAGAAATTTTATAAGCTAACGATGAATATGTGTATGTATGTATATAAGTTATTTGCAGTAGTAATAGTTTGTACATAATTACATCAAACTTATGTGAAAAAACATGAATTATTAAACTTTTGCACCAAAAGTCCTCGTGACAGAAAAAGTTTCCTTCATTTTTGAAAGGGGTTTTAGATGATATTAAAATTCAATAAGTTTGGGGCTAAACCCTCATCAAAATATGATGCCTCACCAAAGGCTGTCAGTTCATTGAAAATGGACAAAATTTGCACAGGTGTAAAGTCTCTCAGGCAATGAGGAAATTTGCCCCAGAAGACATCAATAAAACATTAGATATTTCACCCTTTTAGCCATAACTTCGTAACGAAGAATTTAGAGTCTTTTATGTTATAAATATAATCGTGCGCATTTTTAATTTCCTGTAGATTACAAATTATATGAAGGTTTCATAGAAATCCAAAGTACGTTATCAGATACGAATCAAAGTAACGAACCAGTTATTTTCATTAGCCGAAGATAAGAAATTATAAAAATAATATTTAGTTCACACGATGTGTTTTTTATTTCTATACGGTTAGAAATTTTGGTATAAATTTTATGTGTTTTCCTATTTATAGTATAGGTCCACTCGAATATTCGTATAACTATTATATCGTCGGCCGAGTATTGGTTTGTCGTATACAGAGCTGGGCAAGTACCAATGAAAAAGTACTTAAGTACAAGTACCGAAGGTCTGAGTACTTCAGCGTAAGTACAAGTATCGCATTTATGAAAAGTACTTGTAACTAAGTACTAAGTCTATAAAAATTATTTGAAGTACATTTTAAAGTAATATAATGAAGTTTATCGAGTTCAGTTTATATAGATATTAATAAATCAATACCTTTTGAAACCTATAGTATGTATAGTAACCAGTGGCTACTATTTATAGTTTTTCATAGTTCTCGGTGCTGCAAGTAGAGTAAAACTTTCACCTCTCCTTGCTACACTCACAAAAAAGCTATTAGAGGTCCGCCCAAGCACCCATTATCACCACCAATAATGCATAACAATTCTAAGGAAAAAATTTCCAGTAAATTTCTAAGAAAAAATTGAGGCCTCCCTACATCAGGTCGAGGCATCGTTGATTTTATATTGGAGCGAGGCATTGCTTCTTTACCCTTGGTTATGTCCACTGACGCATATAATATGGACTGCTTACGTTTCTATTTCACGTGGGTATAATTGCTTGTGTCAAAAGGAGTTCGGTGCGAACATTGAAAAAATCATTGGCGGGAAGTTGAAAAAGTGAGCATACAGCTCGGGAAGTGATTTTAATAAAATATTTAGAAATTCTTCTGCGTGTCTAATGAATACATTGTTTTTGATAAAACAGTTTTTGTCAGTAATAACCCTAAATGATTAATTTAAAAATATTTATTTCGACGAATTCACTAATTTATTTGTTGTTTCAGTTCTCTCTCAGTTGGTATACTTGGTACTTAGGCCGAAAGAGTCAGCAATATAGAAGTAGGCTCACTTTTTGCCCAGTCTTGTGTGTATGTTATTAGTTTGTGTTTGTTTTTCTACGATGAGTTAGATATTTGTAGGTCCTTAATTGACTCAGAAATACCTAAGTAAAAATCTTGGTACTTAAGTACAAAACTAAGTCTTAAGTACAAGTAAATAGAAGCAAGTACTTATGTTCAAGTACTAAGTAGGACCATTTCAAAAGTATTGAGTAATAAGTCTTAAGTAACGAAAATGTACTTTGGGTTGTACTTGAGTCTTTTTTTACTTAAGTATTGCCCAGATCTGGTCGTATACGCCAAATTGGAAGTTTTTGACCTAATAGGTGATTTATAGATTTTTGATTGCATTCTTTCTGAATCTTTGATCGGTTTTTTCTTAACTCTGAAGGTTGCTGAGATAATGAACAGCACTTTTGTCGCATATCTCTAAAAATCAACATTTGTAAATATTGGTATGTCGTAAATGCCAATTTTTAAAACGAACGCTAATATTTTCTTACAAATTGCAGTTATTTTTGGGTGAGTATTGATTTATCGTGCGCATATAAGCGACAAACATACGGTAAAGCAAAAAAAAAAATATATAATATAAAATAAAATGGCTTGCCATACGTGCTTATAATTTTCCTTAATAAAGCAAAACATTGGCGACGATACCTTCCTCTTCTGCATCGCGCAAAACAAAAACAAAAAATAACAACTGTCCTGCTGTATTTTCTTCTCAATCAGACTAATCTGAAAACTGTTGAGCAAAAATCCTCAACGAAATGCTTAATTCAAGAAGTAGTCTGCGTCCACAGTGTTATAGATAGAGAACACTTAAAAATCTGGAAATCTATAGCCCGTTATCACTAATAAGATATTCTAAAAGTATGTCCTATAAAAATGTAAAGTTTAAATTGATTCCAAGGCAACCAACAGACTTTAAAAGGTTCTGTAACATATCTGACAATTGCATTTTGCACAAATACCTTTTACAAAAATTAAATTTTTAAAAAGGAAAGATCTGATTTAATCTCACTTCAATTTAAAACTATTATGGAAGAGAGCTTGGATATAAAACCACGTCTTTACTAAAAAAACAACGAAGAAAACTTCGGGAACAGTGAAAAATTTCATTAATCAAAAACTAAATATAATTCAAAATAAAAGTAAGTCTATTCCAAAAGAAAAAATTACCTATATTAACAGCCAAAAGTATTATAGAGCTCTTTCACAAATAAATTAAACACATTGACATCTTTGAGTAATTTCAACAAATTTAATGTATGCATACGAACTAGAGCTAAGTTTATTATTTTGCTTATTTCATGCACCGTAAGGAATTTGTTTTCGTTATGTTTTCATCATAAATCAATTTGTTTTCTTGATCCTTATTATTAGTATCTGGTAATGATTATTACAAAGTACCAACAGTATTATAAAACAAATTAAAGTGATGCCACTTAAACAAAAATAATATAATAAGCTCTAATAAGTTTTGACGAATTTTTATTACCTAGCTAGATGATGAAATCGTAAGGTATAATAACTTTCCCCCCTTCCACTCCACAAAATTAAAATTTATTTTGATTTTTTCATGTGCGTCTGTTCGTCCCTACGATAAGTGAGCTCAAATAAAGGTGCAGAAATTTTATACATAGGGTTTTTTAAAAAACAAATAAACTAAGGTGCGAAAGTGGGACAAATCGGGCAATCTTTTCTTCGTATTGTCGTACAAAACGTCGGATTTTCATTATATATTCGGACATTGCCTGAGAATAGAATAGAATTATTAGTTTTATACCAATTGTATCTTTTTCTCGAGGTACTTTTCATAAAATTATTTAAATCTTTTGTGGTATGAATATACAATTTCAAACTTTATTAAATATTGGAGTAGCGTACATGCTCTTATTTTGTAGTATGTACATATATGGAGAAAAAATACCTTTTGATAAGTTGGCGTATACGAAAACCTCATACTGCATTAAATTAATTAAAACTCCTAAATTACTTTAGTAGGAAGCCTAATTTAGGCTGTTTTAGTAATATAACAAATCGGAGTAACAATGGTACAAAATTAATATAATCCTATCGGGCAAATATTTTTTAATTGATGGTAAAACATTAAAATGTGTTTTCCAGCATTATGACTAGATGCTGTATACGACAAACCAATATTCGTCCGACGAAATACTTAAATCCTATGAAGCTTTATACTAAATCTTTTATACGAATTATAATAAAATATTATAGCGGAATGTATACGATTTGAGTGCATTTTATCTGGCCTATACATTTTATAAAACCCTTTCATAAAAGTGATAGGTATATATAATTGCCATATAAAACATATACAAAATAGAATAAATAAATTATCCGAAAAATGATATGCACTGTCGAGGAATCAAAGATAAAAGAAGTTTATTAAAGTTATTAAATATTTTTTATTTATTATTTTTAAACTAAATTTTTTGTTAACACAAATATTTTGTTGTCCTTCTTTTGTTGTGAGTCCAGGCTGAATATTTAAAGCTTAAATATAATATATAGTAATTTTAATAAATTTATTATTGAAAGCGCTGTAGGTTTCCAGTCTGTGAGAAGAAAATTCCAAAATAGTGATAAGAATTAATAAACATATTCTTCTCACTTACCATTTTCTGTAGGAGGTGCTGTGTAAAGAATTGATCTCCCAGAGTTCCTAATAGCCGTAAACATTATAGGCTGGTATCTGTCGCACACAGATTTTAATGATGGTTTAATTGGAAATTTTAGATTGAAATTGTAATCAATCTAATAGATACAAAACACATTGGGAGATATGCGAAAATATTTTGTATTATCTTAATGTATAGATCCTTACATGCTAAGACAAATTCGTTATTAGACAGGTCTTGAGATATTGACGTTAGCACTTGCACAACTTTTTTTGACGCCGTTACATTCTATTCGGACAAAAATTCCGGAATAGGTAAATTGTGACATCCACTTATTATGTACTCAACACTGTTCAACTACCAATTGAAAACTGCAATTAACACATTACTTTTTAGCATTCACTCCATGGAATAATCATACAGTGAATAGGTACATGTGCATTCTCTTTTTGCATTGTTAGGCTTGATATAGATTACAGTTAGGTTTGTCATAGTGTTTATATCCATATAGTTACACAATATCAAATGCACGTGGCTCAGCAGCTGTGTTTTGAATTATCATAAACATCGATTTATATAAATCAAAGTAGTAAGTAATTTAAGTATTTAATTTTAGTAAGTAATTTATCTTAAACTAACTCACAACAGATTTTATATGCCTGTCGTATTATTTTTATCTAAGTTCCTATAAAAATCATGCTACTCTCTTATAAATCAGATATATCCTTTTATATTTTCATATGTATAGTATAAATAATTTAATAAATTCTTTGGAATGAAAATATTCTTGTGCTAGAATTTCCAACCGTGGACTACATACAGAATATAATATAGATGGTCTGTATAGGATAATAGCTAGTTAGAGCATTGTAAGTGAGCTTATCAAATTAAAAGGGCTGTACACAAAAATCCTTGGAGAACGGACTTCGGTTAGCTCTATTTGAAAATAACTTCTACACTTTAATTCAAGGCTGTCATTGCATTGAGTATTTCCAGTTTCAACTTTTAAGACAATGCTGTATTTTGCAGTGTTTTGTGCGACAAATGCTTTCTCTTTTATTTTTGCGAACGCTTGAAACGGTATAGTAGCCCAGTGAAATGGCAGTCTTAAACACTAATTTATTCGGCCTTCTAGAAATTTGTCAAACAAGATCAAAACGACTGGAGGAAAACCATGATAGAGAAAATTAGAAAGTGCTTGTCTGGATAAGCAAAAGGCAGATATTTATATACTATCATGAATTAATGGATATTGCAACCTAACGATGTTTCGAGGTATACTGTAAATTCTAATGGCTCTCCTGCTGGCACCCAAAAATAGAAAGGTATAATATACAATAGTGTATTCGGTAAATAAGTAGGATAAATTCCTGAGCATACTTTTCCTATAATGTAGACACACCACCTCCCCCCAACCCCTCGAATTTACTCCTTCACCCACAAGTTTACGTTCGAAGACTTTTCAAAGGAAGTTTAGTCATTTAAATGCTTCCAAGTCCTACCAAAGCTATCGTAGGATCAAACTTAAAACCATCTTCAAAAATGACCCTTTATCCTTTTTAACGATATTAATTATATTACAAATTATGTTCAAATGCCTTAGTTATGGAGCCTTTAAGTTGTATTCTTGAAAAAAAAAAAAAATGTATTTAAATTTTTTGTGTTATCCTCGATCCCATAAAACTTTTACACCTACGCTGCCTTTTATCGTAATATGTGGTAACTCATCGTGAGGAAAAGTATATGAAATGTTTGCGTATTTCTTGCTCTAGTCTTCTAGTCCGTTACCATAATAATTAAAAAAATTTGTTAATTAAGAAAATTCAAGCCATATGTGCAATCTTAGTAGCTGCAGTAATGATTTCAATGGTCCTAAGATATATGTCACTGGATCCTATGACAATCAAGGAGTTTCCATATTTGTATGCTCCTCATTTATTATGTGTAGGTAAAAGCAGTTCAAACTGGTGATTTACTATCGGCTACAATAGCGGCTATCATGTACTTTTAAACCTCACCTATTTTAAGGAAACTTACCTAGAAGTCTCCTTCTGGATTGGACTGGCAACATTAGTATTAGTTATTTTGCATTAAATTGTCATTGCTACATAAACGAATAAGATTTAAATTTATGAAATTGCTATAACTGGATTTTAATATACTTAGATAGTAAGCAATTTGTCCAGACCTTTCTCCGAGTCAGAAGGGAAGAGCGAAATCTAACCTAACCAGTGTTTCCGAACATTTGCAACTTCAAAATGAACTTTATGCTTCTGATTTACGCTACAACAAATTAACATCTACAACCCAACGTCAAGGATGATCACAGAATTTATGTGTTGAAGACCCGGAAAAATCAATTCGACCCATGCAATAGTGGATGTCAAAAATATTTCACTGGCGAAAAAAAACAGTTTCCAAGTTTTTCTGGAAAAGACAGTAGCGTCCTACATAGTATTATTCATAGAATTATAGAATAGATATAATATAATAAAAAGTTTGAAAATTTAAATTGAACAGTAGCATAAATTGAAACACTGTAGACAATACACAGACAAAATCTAATCACATTCACAGACACGAATAAATTACCGTAGAACGCACAAATGAATTTTAGTAGCAGTACAGACAACAGGAAGTGTTGATGCCTGTAAAAATCGTATCCATGAACGTGGATTTTTTCAGGGTCCCGTGAAGTAAGTCAGCATTATATTGAAGAAAGAGACAAATCTATTTTCAGCTGTCAAACGAAGTTTGTCTACTTTAAACAAAATTGAATCCAATTTAAAACTTTTGATAAACCTGAAAAGTGAAAGACATTTTGTTTTTTTAAAGTAGTGCTAAATAAAGTAAACAGTGTAAGTAATTATCTGTTGATATTATAGTGATAAATTTCTAAGTGATGTTCATGTATTTTCAGAATTAATTTTCACCGAACATTGCCACAACAACAAAGTCAAATCAAACAATAATTAAATTTTAATATTTTTTTAATATGTAAAGGGTTTAACATACGTCAGTTAGACAATACGATATAAAAAAATTACGAGTTATAAAGATAATGAATTACATAATACCTATGTAATTTAAAATTTTGATTGGAAATAATTAGTTATTAATCTTTGACGTAATGAATCACATCTTTCCATTGTGGCCAAGCCCCTCATACGCTTCAGTTGTAACAAGTGTATGGGATCCGATTCGTCCTTCAAACCATTTAAGAGCAACATGTAGAGCTTCAAAAGCTTCTGCGTGAGATGGTACTTGACATACATCACCAGTTTCAGTCTCTTCTTTATCTTCTTTCTCGTTACTATTCAAATCGTCAATGATTTCTTTATCAGTTAAAATTTTGAACCAAAATCTCCATTATCGGAGTTCAGCCAGTCCTTGATATTCTCTTCGGCACACCCTTCGCCAATGCTAAGAATTTTCGCTGCTTCTGTTATTTCTTTGAAATCGTCGTGCGGTTTAATTGAAAAATTGGATGGAGCCTTTAGAAATTTATTCCATGCCCTTTTTAATGTTTGCGATTCCAAAGAGCTCCACGCTTCACCAGCGTATAGCAATAATCTTTTCAATTTATTCCTTTAAAAAAATATTTTCTATTTCACTGATGTCTGCTGACAAAAGACGACGCAGTAGCTGTTTTCTCTATAAACGCTTTAAAGTTTCAATGACACTTTGGTCCATAGATTGTAATATCGATGTTACGTTAGGGGGCAAAAACTTTACTGTAAATTTCCCATTTTCTGGACTTAGTATTTCAGCGGAAGGGTGAGTTGGCGCATTATCTAACAACAATAACACATCGCTCTCTTTTCCCACGTCCTTTCGAAATTTCTTCACCGCAGGAATAAATGTATTTTCATACCAAGTCAGAAAAATATCTGTGTTCATCCATACCTTTTGTTGATTAGTGTAAGTTAAGGAGATTTTGACATTTTCAAAATAGCACGGATTTTTTGGTTTGCCAATAAGGAACAGTGGCAATCGATGTGTTCCTTTAGCGTTCGCGAAAACCATAACTGTAACTCTGTCCTTACTCACTTTGTGCCCCGGTGCTGCATTTTCACGACACGATGCCAACGATCTACTTGGTACAGCTTTCTAATTAAGACCTTTTTCGTCCGCATTGTATACAAAATCTAAATGGTATTTCTTTTCATCTAGAAATGCTTTTAACTCGTCTACAAATGAGTCGGCTGAGGCAACGTTAGCAGACAGTTTTTCGCCGTGAATCTCCAATTCGCGAATTACATGTCCAGATTTAAATTTTGCTAATCATCCAGAGCTCTCCTTGAAAGAAGTATCGCCACCAAGCTTTTGATTAAAATCCTTTTTCACATTAAAGAGGTCCAGATATGAGCTGTCCGCATGCTCTCTTTTGTAAGTACAAAGTAAAAACTGTGTTCTCTAGAATTTCATTATGAGATTTTTTCATGGCTTTACGTTGCGAGCTTCCACCTTCGTTGTCAAGCGTGCAGCTGAACTTCAATATGGAATCACAATTCTTTTGGATATTTGATATCGTAGAAGCTCCTACACCATACATTTGCGCCAATTTACTGTCATATTCACCATTTTTTAAACTCTCAATTATCTTGATTTTGTCTTTAAAAGATAACACTACTCTTTTTCGCTTAGACATTCTAGATTTCTAACGCAAAACGTAAACAAAAATAAAAGACAACGTATCAGTTGAACGCTATCAAATAAAATGGAACAATAACAAACACTATCGCGCAAACAAATGAGAGCGGGAGTACCTACACGTCGGAGGCGGGAATAAACCCGTCGTAACATGTCTCGTAGCGCCGTCAAATGATTTCTAAATCGGTACATTAGAGCCGTGAAGAATAAGTTCGGATAGTCGAATATTCGGATAATCGATGTTTGGATAAACGAGATTCTACGTAAACTGAAATTTCAAATTTCAGATATCGTTTAAGAAGTCATTCCTCAAGCGCTACTAAGTTTTCTATAATCTGTTGGGGATATGGGAAAATGCATACCTCCTTATTATTAAAAACAAAACAGTCCAAATAGAAACAAAAAAATAACCCTTCAACGTGTTCCAGCAGTTCTTTGCATTTCAAAACGTTTATTTGTTGTTGGCAAAGGAAATAAATTTAAATGCTTAATAGATCCTCGAGCAGACCTTTCAGTAATTCACGTTTTGCAGCAGATAAAAGAGAGTGTATTCTTAAACCCAGAACACAATACAAATTTTGGGGACAAATTTACTTAAAACCAACTTTGGTTTAAGAATATAATCGCTGATGTTAACCGCCCAATAATATGAGCCGACTTCTTAACAAAATTCAACGTCTAATCGATGGCAACCCATGTTGTCAGTATAAATGGAATAACTAACTAACTAACTATCCTACTAGACGATGTACATTAGGCAGTCAAAATATCAAAATCTCGAAAGTAGAATTCGATCATATGCTTCAATTAGGTTTCTGCCAACCCTCGCCATCATCAATGGATTCAGCATTACATTTAGCTCGGATTGGCGCCCATGTGGTGATTACAGACAGCTAAAGGTTATGATCATTCCGGACAGATATCCAATTCTACATATCCAAAATTTCTCGCTGAGTCTTCGTAATTGCAATATTCTCTCTAAAATAGATTCGGTAAGAGCATATCGACATATTCCAGTAGCTGCGGTAGATATGCATAAAATAGCTGAAGACTTTTTAAATTCACAAGAACGACTTTTGGTCAATGAAATGCTGCATAAACTTTTCAAATGTTCATGAGTGAAGTAACCAGAAGCTTAGATTACATTGCTCCGTATATTGACGACATTTTGGAAGCCAGCCAAAAGAGGAAGAACACAAGTCACATTTAGAAACATTTTTCGAACGTTTAACAACTTATGGCATAAGCACCGATAAAATAGAATGTGTATTTGAAAATTCTTCCTTAAATTTTTTAATTATTTACATAAGTAAAGATGGCATACTTCCTTCTCCTAACAGGATCAAAATCATTCACGATTTTCCATCACCTTCTTCCGTCAAACATATGCAGAAATTCATAGGAATGGTAAATTATTATCACCGCTTCATTCCAAAATTAGTGAAATTATTAATTCCTATATGCGATCATTTAACCCTTCTGTTAAAAAAACCTAAAAATATTAAACACAAAAGAAGCTTTTTCTTCAGCAACACTTTTGGTACACCCCATCGAAGACACCACTTTCAATTTGACGGTGGACGCTTCTGTAATAGCAATAGTGGCTGTTTTATAACAGATAAATAACCAAAATTACAACCTTTAACTTTCCATTAAAAAAAATGAAAAAAGGAGAAGCAAAATATTCAGCCTTCGATAGAGGACTTCTGGCAGATTATTTGGCAATAAAATATTTTAGTCATGAGCTTGAAATTCGAAAATTTCTTGTATTTACAGACCATAGACAATTAACGAACGCCATTTGGACAAAAACAAGCGGAAGTCCCAGGCAAGCTAGACATTTAGATGCCATCACACAATTTATATCGGACGTTCAACACATTAAGGGTAAATCAAATGTAATAGCAGATGATTTTTCACGCATATGTGATAATTTATTTCATTTTTCATTTCATTTATTATAGATATAACTGAAGCACAAGTGAGTTATAAATACTCTTAAGTATGTGCCTACTCTAACTAATTAGACTGAATAAAAAAAAAAAATAAGTTTCTTACATTCTAAGCGAGAGTATTAATTTAAAGAAGAAAATACAAATTTCATTAAACGAAGAGAGAGAAAAAAAGCGTATGTATATGTTTAAAAAAGATATATAAGAATCCAGAAAAAAAAAATAGCTAAGTAAGTATTATAATATTAAAAATACAGAAAATAAGTGCAAGAACAAGAAAGCATTGTTACTAAAAAAAAACTAATAATAAAAAAAAAATGAATTACTTAATTTGTTAAACTATAAAAATGTTTAAAACATTCTGACCTGAATCTCCCAGTGACTCGAAGTGAACGTATGGTTAGAGGAAGTGAGTTCCAAAGTCTGACACCATAGACGAAGAAAGATCGAGAACTAATCGAGAGTCTATGATGGGGAGTTTTCAACAAAAGCGTTCTTTCAAGATATTATCGACACAAAGCCGATGAAAGAGAGTTAAAGCATCTCATCAAGGAACAGCAGCAAAATTCAAAGTCTAAATACAAATTTCTCAAAGTAGATATTCCTTCAAGCAACAATAAACTCAGGTGCGAAATTTCGTCCTTGCATTCCGAAATAACTTCGGAGAATGATTTTCGACATTTTGCAACGATTATTTCATCCACGCATACGTGCAACTCGAAAATGGCTTAGCCGTTTACGCAATCCCAGGCTTAATCCGATGGTTCCTTCATGGTATCGAAGGGAAAGAGCTGCAAGTTCCTGCTGTCCGTCGGAAGCTAGAATAATGGCTGTTGTTGAATAGTCAACGAAAAGTAGATTCGACCTGCTTAATTAATAAAGCTTTGTACATAAAATATTTCGAGTTCTACTAAATGTGGAGGAAAAAAAGTACTTCTAACGTCATTATCAAATGTTTACATGGTCGTGTTCACAAAACTCAATCCAGAAATAATATAACATAAAGTTGTCACATGCCGATGTTTGGGTTGTACAGAATTTTTTTTCCTGGGATGTGTTAGCTGAAACCGTACAGCCCCTTCTTAGCCATTAAAAACGCCACTTTTTAAAATGCTCTCTGTTTAAAATGTCTCTTTTTAGAATCCTTATGCATTATTGGAGGGCCGACAAGGGCACAAATAAGGTGTTGTATCTGGAATAACCCCAGTCGGCCAACAAGTGTGAATAAAAATTCTGCTAATACGTTTCCTGTAAACTCCTTAGAAGGAATAAACGCTTATTGATCATCTACACGTCACGCTCATAAAAATTGTTAGCGGCATAAGCGTCAGCTTAAAAATTTCCAGTAAACTTCTACAAAAAATGTTCAATTAATTTCTAAGAAAAAATTGAGGCCTTCCCTACATCAGATCGAGTCTAGTGTTGGCATATTGGGGGAATTCTCCCATATCGTGGGAATTCTCACCTTAAAAAAATTGTAGAAGGGAAAAGCAATAATCGCTTCTCTTAGAACAAAATCGTGGGAAAATTATACACTAAAATATTGTCCTAAATTTTGCACAAAAAATTGAATTTTTCTGCATAACCCGGAGGTTACACCTGCAAGTACAGCTTGCATGCCATACTTCTTGTGCGTGTAACCTCTACTGCCATGCTGGCAGTACAGTTTTCAGCGAACTTGCCTGATGAAAAACCATGGGAGCTGAGATGATAGTAATTTGACATTATGCAGTTTTCAAGATGGCGGAAAAGAAATGCTTGAGAGAATTTGATAAATTTATTCTGGAAAAATGGGATTTTCTGGGATCATTTGCATTACATCATTTACCATTCGCTCTTAACTTTTTCTTGGGTTTTTATCATTCTGCTACTTCCTTTATTACTATAATTTTCCAATATACGAATGTAAGTAAGACAACATTAATTGAGCATGGTATATTACCAAAATATCAAAAATTTAGATAATTTATAGCTGCATATTTATTGAAATGGCACAAATATAAAGCAGATCTGATATAAAAGCTGTGAGGAGTTGAATGACAAGGGTATCCCATTGAGATAAGAATTCATCGATTCTGAAGTACAATTTAAGCGATTCCGAGGTATAATTATATAATGTATATATATATACATATATATAATAATATAACTCAACAGCTTTTATAGCTGTCACTTGGAAATTCTATAGAAGATTAGTCTACTGAAGCGCTTCTTCTGAAGCATGCACCGCTGACTTTCTCCATACCCATGTCCTTGCCTCATAGGCATGCTTACAGTTGCCAGCGCCTTACCGCCTTACTACTGTTCTCAGACAGCAGTCTTGAAAGCCCCTTATGTGATTAAGGAAGAAGCACTACGATGATTATTCAAAGAGCTTTTTAAAGCTTTTTAAAAGACATCTTCGAAATCTTCCATCATTTAGCATACCTCCTGGGTGCTTCTTTAGAACAGTGAAGTACTTGCCTCTGCGTACTGAGATAGAGAAGGGAAGGGCTGTGAGCTTCTAGGAAATCGTTACAGGTAGTTATTTGTAGTGCATTTTTTCCCAAAGGGACCCTCCCGAATATGTACTACATATAAGTAACACAATGTAAAGAAGAATACGAATAACATGAACATGCTTTTATAGAAGAAGACAACTATCTCATGAGTGAGCTTTTTGCTTAACTGTTAGATATGTAGTTTATTTGAAATTAATATCAGTAAAAATGAATTTGTTTTGAAATATTACTTTAATTGTTGCTTCTAATGTATTTATATGGTTTTTTGTCCCAGGGATAACATGTGAGAAATTGCATCATAATCTGTAGGATAAGTGCTCAGAAATTCCCATTTTGGAGGGAATTTTCATCACAACCACCTCCCAACACTGGTCGAGCCATCGTTGATTTGGTATTGGAGCGAGGCATTGCTGGTTTTGTTATCCATGTCCAGCCTTTGTATAGAATAGTTTAGCTATAAAGGCCTAGGCACAATTGCGACGGCGCCGGCAAACGGCAGACTAATGCAGTAATAGGAACAATTTTCTCCAGGAACGTTTTATGGAACCTGTATACATAGGAAACTTCAGTTACCGTTGCCCGTCGGCCGCTATCGCCGTCGTAATTGAATTAATTTAATTTCGACAGCGTGAGATGCCAACGAGCGACGGCATCTGCAGATTCCTGTGTATTCACGTTTTATAAAACGTTCCTGGAGAAAATTGTTCTTATTACTGCAATAATCTGCCATTTGCAGTCGCCGTCGCAATTGTGCTTAGGCCTTAAATATGAAATACATCTATAAATGAACGCATGTCCAAACCACCACACAACCCATCTACATTCTGCCCTGCAAACAATTTAGCGAAAACTCGCTTTCTCAAACTAATCTCGAGTTTTAAACTTTCGAATTTCCGCCGACATTCCTTCGTTTCTTTGATTCTCTTATGAATGAGAAGAAAACATACAGCTCAGCACAGCACGACAATTCCGCCTTTTTGCCCCATATTTCTTTATTTCTCTGATTTATGAATTACAATGAAATAAGACAGTATGCGTATTTACATCGAGTTTCCTTCGTTTTTCTGAGTAAGATTTAAATGACTCATCACTTCATGCTCAAAACAAAAATAATTGATCTGTTTAGTGGCAAGTGCCGACTTGTCTAGTATTTATCTGGGAAAAAAGTACTTACTGCAGTGAAGTAACCAAGACAATAATGTCCAAGGAATTTATTTCCCACTGAATGGCTAAAAATAAAGCTCCCGATTTCGAGCTTCCAAAATTTCGACTATGTAGTAGTAGCCTAGTAATAAAGCGTATAAAGTATTATTCAAAATTATGCACATTTATACAAAACCGAGTATTTGCTTGGACTACTAGATCCTGTCGTCACCACAAAAAGGTTTTGAGAATTAAAATGAATAAGTCATTCACTTCTTATCAAGATAAAGGTTTACAAATTGATTTTTTAAAATAAACTACATACGGGATTTATCCGGTTTTTGGTATACTCAATAAAATTACCTCAATCTTCATGCTTGTGTTAAAATAAACGTGTGGTTATAAATTTTATTCAAGTTAAAGGAGTCCTCAATCTTAATGTTATAAAAGTAATTATAACATGAAAAATATTAACAAATTTGGAAAAATAGCTCCGGTAGCATTTACAAATATGCTTGGAAAACCTACGTACGAAAAATAATAAAAATTGGTATGTACGTGAATAATTATTTAGGGGGGAGAGGAAAATAACACGGTTTTGTGAGGTATTTAGTTAAAAAAAAAAACTCACCACCTTTTTCAAAAATCTAGGTCCGATAGCATTTGAACTGAACAGTTTTTAATATTTTGGCGAAGGTTTCAAATCAATATCATAAAAATTGTGGAAAATAAAAAGGGGGGGGGGGGGAACAAAATGCTTATAAATTTATTCAGCCTTAAAATGAATGAATATCCATTTCTATAGGTCTAGTTAAATGCCCATAAAAACTCCCTTTGCGAGAATCGCTAAAGGTACCAGAATAATTCGCTTCTCTTAATATATAAGAAATATATAAAACCACTAACGCAAACACATTGTGCGCATTTAATTTCGATCTAACATTAATCTCGGTTCGTCTTAAGATCTAAAGCAATTCGCTATCGAGAGAGAGAGAATTTCGGGCTGATAAGTCCAGAATCATGTTCCTTTTCATTTTCGAATTATGATGTTTGCAGGGTGGCTTCATATACGTGGCTCTTGACCTAACTCCGCTGGATGTCAAGAGATTTGCATATGTTGAATAAGGATATATGGACCTGCACAAAGTTGAAAAAATGAAACAATTCCAGAACCAGACCCACAGAGCGAGCTGATAAAGCTGGGAACTGCGGATTCAGTAGCGCTTCTATTTTTTTAAAAGGGGCACCTGGGTTCTAATAATAAAACCCGAACAAAAATTTGCTCGCCCAACTTTGTCACAAGCTTTGCATTGGCTATGCGATATGTTTATGTTGTAGTATTTTTGCTCAAACGCTTATTCTCATACTACGTTCCACTGAATTTAAGATTAAATTACACCGACAAAAAGATTTTTATATTACGAACAAAATAAATTTGAAATGAGTGTCAAAACTTAATACAAAAGATTGAGCATAGAATACCAGGTACTATCCTATAGATCAGAATACGCTGCAGCTATTTATACTTAATGTATTTATCTGTTTATTGTAGAAACTATGCTAAGTTATTTGCAATTTTTCTTTCTATACATTTTTCCATTCAATCTCGATAAGCTCTAGAATATGAAACGTTGCTTTTAATGAAGAACTACACCAAAATTGTTGAATTACCGGAGGTAAATTAGTCTAACCAATTAAAATTATTACTTACAAATTCTCAAAACCTTCGCTACATACATTTCTAAAGTGCCGTCCAACGCTTAAATCTTCAAAATTTTCATTCGTACATTTACATACCATTAATAAATCCTTTTCGAATTATTTAAACTTCTATGATGACCGAAATTGCGCCAAAAGCATTCAAAAAGGATTTGAAAGCAAAATAGGCTAGCTTTTTCAAATACATCTCCCTGCAAAACATGCCGTTGAATATATAATTCGTTCTCGTTAGTATTATCCTCAGTCTGATAATCTGAGTTCCTTTCATTTCATTTAAAGTAAAAAGTTGCTGTAAATTATGAAATTGCAGCAAAATGAGAAATTTCAGTTTTTATTTTATAGTTGAAAATCTGATTTATTTTGTGAAGCAAATTGCAATAGTGTTGCAAATATTTTCAGAAAGTTATAAAATGAATTGAAATTTTTAATGAGATTTGAAAACCCACTTTTCATTTGATGGGAACGTAAATGAAATTTTCGCTGCTACAAACCGGTACTGCGAAAGCTATGTTTACCATAGTTTTGAATATCTGTAAATCAGAGTGATGAGTGCTATTTTTCCTAATGGAATCAATATTTATTTCCATCTTAAATATATATAATCTCTAGAAAATATTTTGAAATTGGTTTATATTGATTTTTCCTAGTTCACGCCTCTAGCAGCACCTACAGGGGATTTATTATGTATGTACAGCGAGAGTCACAGCATACATTGCTAAAGTTGAATCAATTTCCTGCGGATAGCAGCAGAGTGGATATTTTTCCTTTTAATACGTGGCCTATAAGCACACAAAAGGGAACCATTCTAGAAGTAGGTATGGTATGTATTAATCTGGGCTAAACGATGCCCGAAATAACACTTAGAATCCTCTTTTGGGTAACGGCCAGGGATTACATAACGCGAAGTCTTCTATTGGCAAAAGAATTTTTGGGAATACTGCTATTCTTATTGCTGTTTACGAAGGGATATCCTAAAGATTTATATATGCGAGCAGTAAGAGGTTTGCCGACTTTCCGGGATATTCTATGGAGAGAAGCAAAAAATAAGTACAAAATAGAATACGCACAGATAACAGCAAAAGATCCAATTCTCTTTGATCCTAAGGAATAATATCGATTTGCCTTTTGGGATTGTCATAACGTTTTCCTCTGTTAGAATTCTCAGAAAAGAAGTTTGACATGGGTCAGCTTTTAGTGTCGTTGTCTTTCGCAATACCGATCGTCGACGAGGAGAATTTATATAATGAT
Source organism: Dioctria rufipes (assembly GCA_963924295.1). Classification (NCBI taxonomy): domain Eukaryota; kingdom Metazoa; phylum Arthropoda; class Insecta; order Diptera; family Asilidae; genus Dioctria; species Dioctria rufipes. The sequence goes on along the minus strand of OZ002741.1, from coordinate 78,788,891 downwards.
AGAAATAATTAAATATATATGTATACATATATATATATATATACAACATTGTATATAAGTCGGGTGAAATAAAAAAAAAAACTTACGAATCCTGCTAGAAGCCAATTAGATAAAAAGCCCTTTTCTAAATTAAAAACTTCAACAAAAAAAAATATATCAAACCCGACAGTGTTTCCCTGAGCGACCCAAGGATTTCATAACACGCATAAATTGGTGCGGAATACGTTTTTGTAAATATTGAATGCAAATTGAATAGAAATACGTATATACTTGTACACATGTACGTACATCTACTCTTTGCCTAAGCTAGGGTATGTCGCAACTAAGGTAAAATCTTAAAAGTTGACATCAATATTAATTGTTATTAAGGTAAGTACAGTCCTAAGTTCTACACAATACAAGTAAGTTTTCAGATTGAATGAAATTTAGGGATTGGGACTAATTACGGAAAAGGGCTACTATATTAATTTTGAACTTTGCGGAAAACTAAACGATATAGGAATACAATACACATGTATATACATATGTATATAAGTTATGCGTTCAATTATTGTGGAGTAAGTTAATCGGAAATCGATGTAATCTTAAATGAAGTGAACATTAAATCAGAGAAATTTATCAAACATAAAATTTAATTGAGGTCTTTGAAGCAAGAAGAAAGTGCCTCAATGCTTAGATTATATTAGTTTATATAAAGTTTTAGTATAAAAAGTAGGAACCGTAACTTTGAACATAAAACATTTTTTCAAAGAATTGCAATTATAGATAGATATTAATTATGCAGTAAAAATTGATCTCTAACAATTAATTATAAGAAGTCTGAGACTCGTACCTCAGGATAACCAACGTTAAGTTAACAGGGATTAAGATCATCAGTTCTAGTTTAAAATAAATCAGAACATTGATCCCAAAGATAAATTAGTATATAAAATCAGTACATAGATTGAATTTACAACAAGCATGTAGGAGCTACAAAAAGGTTTAACACAAAGGGAATATTTTTTTGGGAATAGAACGAAACTTTTCTTCAATGGATAAATTTGTTTCATTAGATGGTCCCGGTTTAGATAAGAATGATTTTAAAAAACATTTATCAAATAGTACATCTGACAATATAAATTATGATCATCATTAAAATAGGAATTCCTCCTCTAACGAAAGTGTACTTAACTCTTCAAATTTATTGTTATGAAAGTCAAAACTCTTTTCTAGATATGTTATAATGTTTTCTACTAAATCATTGGATTTTAGTTCAAATAATTTAATTTGCCGCATATTATCATACATTTTAAATGCACTCACAGCAATAGAATCGTAAAACTTTGTATTTTTTTGAATCAATAATTTTTCAACTAAAATTTTTTAATAGTTAATATATTTCGATAATTATTAGTTCATCATTTTCGACTCTTGCAATTATAGATTTCAAATTTGATCCAACATTTGATAATAATACCAGATAATCTTCTGTCTCAATTCGTACTGAAATAAATTGTTGGAAAATATCAGGGCAAATTTTATTTGATTGATAGCTTTTATTATAGTCAATCAGTCGCAGGAACAAACCTGTTGGGACGTATCTAAGAACTTACGTCCACTAAAAATTTTCTTTGCAGCAACTAATTATTTTATAGATGAAGAGGACTTATTAAAAATTTTTATGATTATGGATTCTACATCGAATTTTAGTAGTTTTATTGAGCTTTGGATAGAATTATTTATTAGGTGTCCAATTCCGATAAGATTTGAATTTTCTATTTTGAATCTACAAAAACACTTTTATGACGTCCAAAATTTACATTAATATTTTTTATATTAAAATTAAAATATTATTATTATGCACATTTATATATTATATTTACATTGTAGAGCATTTTGTACGTCCACATAAAAAATCAGAAACTGTGTTTGAGTCGCTGAAAATTTGTCTAACCAACTTGCTTACAAAATTTTCAGAAATGCAACTATGTTCGTGCATGATTATATTTTATGCACTGTAGTAATAAGGGGGAAGAAACGTCGATAAGGACTTTAACCATTAGTCCGTTGATAATTTTCCTTGTGCTTCAGGGAACTCATATGTTTTTTTTGTCAGAAATGCCTCCGTTCAAAACTAAAATTCTGTGTAACAAACAATACATTTTTCCAAAATATATTTTTTACATTTGAGGATCCAAGAAAATGTTTGTGCAATTTCATTTTCAGAGAAAAGGTTTTTCCTAATTTTTCCTCCTAGGAGGAATTTAAAACTCTTGCTCGTCCATATTCATTTGATACTCTGTACAAACTTGTTTTAAAACCAAACCACAATCAAAATAGAAAGACTTATGAGATTAGAGGATAAATAAACTTACCCTCTATATTAATCTTAATCAAGAAGTAAAAACTAAAAACGTGTTATGTTCAGGACCACACGATACAGTTTTTTGCATCGTATGTGGCAGTGTCCCTTAGCGATCAACTATGGCTGGTCCACACGGCAAAGGTGATGCCACTTATCACACGATCGCACCCTGGCTAAGATCGACTACACAAACTAGTGCGGAAAATAAGAAGAAGCATCCGCCATGCGGGAAAGAGTCCGTCATGGAAAGTTGCCATGATAAAAGTGCATAACCTCAGCGAGGTGGCTTGTACGAACGAATCTCCGAAAGCTAGTGAAGTATCGCGAATAAAAAGACATAACCGAGAGGAAAGGATAAACCATCGCTTCATCCAGACAAAATTTTTGTATTAAAAAGGGGCCCTTAGAGACCGTGGTCCTGTTCACACCAGGCCAAACTATAAATCAAGTCTGGCGAAGAATATATCCCCAGCAGAGATTCATCGAAGAAGCAATTCGGTTATCAGTTTACATACAACGTGAGGCGATTCTTTCACCGACGAATCGAAAGGTGCCCCGCTATCCCTGGAGGACACCCAATCAACTTTAAAAATCGCATCACAATCAATCAGGTCAGGGTAAATTCCGTGGAGAAATAAAACACATCAGAAGTTCTTTCCTTCTGGAAAGAATTGAACGATTCGCACATTCATATAAATTGCCAGGACTTTTCGTAAGTCTCACCTTAGTTTCAATCTAAGTTAAGCATTTTTATGGATATGCCATGATTGCCAAAATTGTAAGAAAGTTAAGAACTATCAGCATTACCTCCATAAAAATCTGATTACATTCGTCAGTCCTAACGTAGTGTCAGCCAACCGAAGCTTTCTTTCACCACGTTTTGGAATGATCAATTTTTCTCTTGCTTTCCACATTTTTATATGCAAATTTTGTTATGATCGCCCGGATCCATGAAATATACTTTGCTGAACGGAGTAATGAGGACGCTTGAATTGTTATCGGATTTAGCGCAAGTTAAAATTATATAACTAATGATATAGTTGAAGTTAGGGGATAAATTATTCACCTAAACTAGCACATTTTTCTAAGAAGATTTAAATTTTTTTGTCTATTTAATGAAGTACCAAATCAATTATTTACGTATATGTAGTTAAGTTAGTCTACTCCCCTTATATTTATTCTTTCAGTAACGATTTTATACCTGCTGTCAAGGTCAACTATGTAAAGCGGTTAGAATTATTAAATATTTCCGATTGAGCCCAGTTACACTCCCGCTAACTGACTCACAACTTTACAAGTGAGTTTCTGCAGTAAATTTACTTATCCATTTCATAATAAAGAAGTAGTAGATTTTTCGAGAAAAGTAATCGCAGAATTCGGGATCTGATTATGAATTTTTATGCAAACTTGTGAGCGATTGTGGATATTTTCACCCGAGATACTTCGGCTGAAAAGCTACAAGCTTGATACTTACTTCGACTGAAATTCGTTTCAATAGAAGATCGAATTTGGAGCTTTCCAATATCCCACCATTTTGTAAGAAAAGGGAAGTCAGCTTTCCTCTCTTACCAATCGTGCCAGAATTCAATGAACTTATTGATGAATTGCTCTAAATTTAACAAATAGTTATTGAATATCCAGCATGCAGTTTTTATTTTAACTAGAGTGCTGGTTGCCACTACAAGAAGATGATCGCTAACCGAACACACTTCATGAGTGACACCAACGAAATGTTCTAGTACTCCAGGTGAGACGTAAAGTTTATCAATTCTGGAGCCTGAGAGATTTCCATGGATATTTCACGGGACCCTCGTGTTTGATCAAGTCGTAGGATACATCCAACGATAGATATCCACGAGTCTGAAAACATCGACAAAATTCCTCAATCGAGTTGAACTCAACTACGGAATGCCAATCCATTGAGTGATTCATAGTGCATTTGAAATCACCTCCAAGGGCAGTTTCACCGTTAAAATTCACCAGACAGAATTGAACACTATCAAGAACTTATATTGTAATGTCCTGGTCATGAGGAAGGTACACGTTTACTACCTTGATATGTTTGTCTTGAACCACAAAATCCAAGGAAGAGGCGCAGCCTGGGAAAATATCTGTATGGACAGGAGACGATAGTGTAAATTTGTTGGATACAATGATTACCACCGCTGAGCCTCGGCGAGGAGCAGGTGTGGCAAGCATTGCATAGTCTGTGTGCAGGTAAGCCTAACGTCCAAGTTGTGTTTAAATATCTTGAGTGAAATTCGTCTGCTGCGCAGAATTGTATGTGTATATGGAACATTGCGACATGTACGATTATACTGTGCAGTCTTGTATGAGCACTAAACCCCCAGGGTTAAGAGACGCTATCTTGCACATTCAAAGAGATGAAAAGCTCAAACGATGAATGTTCGACGTTTAGTGATGAGGAGAATAGGCCAAGCGATGCTCCTGAATCAACTCCTCCACTTTTCTAATGAGACACTCACAGCGAGCTACATCATTATATTTCCTTGAGCTGGCCAATAATCCTGCAAATTTTCTCCCTAGGAATGGTTTCAATCTCCTTCGGGACTTCAAATTGTCTACCAGTCCGATTGATGCTATCGCAAGATTCGTAGCCACGGAAGCTTGAAAGACCAGTTTTATCCAAGCCGGTCATGTCGCACACCGACTGTTGCTCGAGAGATGCTTCTCTCTCACAACACCCTTCGAAATGCCAACTCCACTATCGTCCTCCTCTGAGTGGGGCCACTTTGATGCGACTGGCTTTGCTCACTATGGAGGAGGCAGCATCGGCCGGTCTACCTTATTCCTCCTCCTCGTCCGCCTTTTTTTACCTACTCGGCTAATCAACCCCTCGTCAGCAGTATCCATGTTTTCCGTACTGATGTGGCACCGTTTGTAGCCGGAATTTGTTTTGCTTCTGGGAGCCACTACTTCAGTAGTGGTTACCTTTGAGGGAAGCTACGGCTCAGCCTTCTTCTCGCTTCTCTTGTGGTAGTCAGCAATAAAATGCCCCACCAAATGGCAAGCATGGCATTTCGTTTCGATGCCCACATCAATCCAGTGTCTTGAGCTGGATACGCTCCAGTAGAAACCTTTTGGAAGCTTGCGCCCCTTATTTAAATTTATGGACGATTCCCGGCTGATACCGAAAGTAACCCGCCCGAGACCATCGTCCACAATTTTAATTCGAATAGCACGAGCGCTGCCATGAATCTTCCCAAATCTCCCTAGGACATTTAGGAGGTTTTTATGACTGACTCACATAGGGACCCGTGAAAATACGATATTCATGGGCTTTTCCTTGATTGAGAACGGCACAAGTTGTCTTCCATCCACCTCAGTGCCCTCAAACATAAGCTTGGTAGAACTACCGAGGGTTTTGATATACACATCAGCCATACCCCCAACTAGTACTCCCATGGAGAATAGTTCCTCACGAGAGTTGCCCTATAAGATCGCTTTTAGATATGCGCTCTGAGGACATCTATTGATGTGCTCGAGCTGCATACCGTAGCTCTCATTCTGCCACCTCCCGTCGAAAATACTGTAGACACGCACTCGTCTTGGACCGAGGTTTACCTTGCGTCCAATGGGGCTGGAGCAGGAGTGATGCCCTTGCCTAAATCTTCTAAAGCTGGCTGACCCTTGGAATCACCACTTACTTGGGCATATGATATCCTTGCAACTACTGGTTGGGGTCCTACTGCTGCTGTTGCTACTGATGATTGGTGGCTGCTTCTTATAGACACTTGCCTTCGTCGAAAGGAGCGGTGGTATCATTACCAAATCGCATGGTTTTGGCGCTGACGAAGAAGCCGTTTTGACCATATCTTTCACTTAGAATATATTGCTATGCTCGGGTACTTCGACGGACATTTGCTAGAGCTGCAGCAGTAGCTTTAGTTTTTGGAACTACGTATTTAAATTTTTTAATAATATATTATTTTAATTAATTTTCACACTCCGCAATATCAACTTCACTGTTCAAACTATAAGTTTTCCCGGTTTCGACGTTGCCATGGGAACGACCGAAATTAATTTAAATTAAATTGCCTAAATTTCACAAACTTGATTAATTTTCACAATTATAAAAAAAATTTATAGTTTTTATTTCGTACTAACAAAACACACAAATTATTTTTATTATTAGACACAAGTGGCTGTTGCAGGTATTATTCCTTCACTTATTCGTTTTTTAACAAAAACTCCTGTTAGATTTGTATTTAGATTGCAGGCCGCTCTCCGTGACAATAATAATAATAATATTGCGTAATTCAATCCACTCAAGTGGTATGGCCTTCAGAACGTTAACGGAATTTTTTTGATGCATTTCCCTAAAAGGTAGTTTGTATGTGTCTGTGTATAAATAACTTCCTGTCTAATATAAGAAGAAGCATGTCTAAGAAATAAGTTAAGTTTGTGAGCATAGCAATGAAAAAACTGATCAAAACATATATTTTTTTCCATAACTCTTGAACACCCGCGTTTCTTTCACTTATTACAGCAGGTCTATCATATGTTTGAGGGATTAGTTTGTTCGCTAAATTATAATGCCTTAGCGCGTTCGCTATCACATCAATTATTCCTTAGTTTGAAAGAACTGAAACCGTTCCATGGGACTTTTATTTTTTATAATTGATTTTCATTTTCAAGTCATTGAAATAAATTTTGAGTACACAATTCAAATGATCGCCTTGAATGCCTTTTGAGGTTATGTTGATCGACTCGAATTAGTCATTCATAAGGTGATCCGCGATTACAGTTTGATTTTTTTGTATCATGGCCACGTAGGCTCAAATTCTCCACAAAACAGTAAAATATTTAAAATTCTGCTTAAAATATGGCGACTTTCTTCTGGGTTTCGTTGTGTCTTCTAACTGAAGCAGCATAACCATTTTCTATTTGAGGGATTATATTTATTGATGCAAAAGTTTGAAAATTTAGCGAATTTCCAAATGACGCACGCGAATTAGTTTCATGATTTTAATCCTTTCGAATAAATGCTTCATTTCTCGGTATTTGCCCATACAATACAAAATTAAAATAAAAGGCAATAACACATTATTAAACAAATAGTGTGTTGTCGAAGCCGTCACTACGTCCATAAATTAACATAACAGATCTTCTTGTTCTCCTCTACAGTTCCTACTAGACTACTGTGATCCTTTGTAGATTTTACGGATTGATAAGTATAATAATTAGCGACAAGTGAACAACTGAGGGTCGTAGTCTATTAAAAGTTCCCTATTACATTTCTCTATAGTTTTTAGGAGAAATGAAGCCAGACTAATGGGCCTATATGATTTTACCGAACTGTATGGTTCTTTTCCCGCTTTCAATAGAAAAATGGTGGAATGTGGAATTCTAATCTAATGTAGCTGCTATTTAGCTTTGAATGGGTAGAAGAATCATTTGTAAAGTGAGTACATTGAAAAGCTGAATTGAGATTAGAAGTGCAATAATATTCAGGCAGCAGATAGAAGAGGACGTGATAGAACTTACTTACCCAAACAAATAATTTATGACAAGAGGTCAATATCAACGAAGTTACAGGGTGATTAAAAAAAAAGATTTTCACAAAACACCCTCTATCTTAAAATGTACCGGATGGACGGTCACCATCTAAAGCTGATTGTATGCAGAACTGGCTTTTCCAACGACTGCTCAACCAGCCCCGTTCTCCTCTCCTCTCAGGAGTTCTTGTGGTCTAAAGAAAAATTGCGGATTTTCTTACCTTTTTTTTTAATTTGGGCTGTATTTTTTCTGCAAAAAGTTCGTTAACATAAGGTTTTGCTTTTTTTTTTTTAAAACTGTATACAGTAGACTCTCCTGCTCATTTTACCCTACAACAGCTATGTCCTATCTGTAGCTGTTAAGGAGTTATTAGCCTACAACCTATTTAAGTTATACTGAAATTAGCCGACCTTTTTTAATTACGTGTTTTCAGCCAATAAGGGAACACATTATCTTTGAGAATGAATTAAGAGATAATAACCCGTTTACGGCTACAGATAGCACATATGGTGTACTAGGTCCAATAAAGGAGCAGAGTCTACAGTTTTTCTTTAAAAAGGTACATATTTTATTGACCTTTTTGCAAAAAGCTAGAGGTCACAACAATAATTGCTGAGAGAAGAGGAGTACAGGGCTGGTGGAGCAGTCTTTGAAGTCCATGAAGTTCTGCATACAGTAAGCTCCTAACTGTGTACGGTCATTTTACTATTTAAGATACAGGGTGTTTTGTGAAAAACTAGACTTTTATCTCTCACCCTGTAACTTCGCGTTCGAAACTATTGATATGGACACCCCCCCCCCCTTGTTCAATTTTTATTGTATAGCTGATTACCATCACCTCCCGCTCTATGGACCACCTAAGTGGAAACATCCTGTATACAGTATATTAGTAGTTCATCTATTCTTTTTCATTACACAGAGTTCTGTCGTCCATAAGGTATGCTTGTTCACTTCGAATTTACATTAAAGTGAGAAAGGATTATTTCACTTTTTGACTGCACAAACCTAGCGGCATTTAACAATGAAAGTAGCAAAATTTAGAATAAATTTTAAGAGATATAAATTTTTGGATGCCCCTGAATTTTCAACTGAATAAAAAAACTCAAATTGAAAAATTATCTTTCTCTTTCAACATTTCCATAGTTAACTGCTAAATTGTGCGCAAATATAAATCAGTTATGACATTTTCATTTTCTCGTCCTTTTGTACGTTAATATAAACATTTTTATGACCGTTTTGCCAGCAATGAAAATGAATACCAGTTTCTTCCAAAAATTATTCCCAACTGCGCTGCCATTCTTGAATTTTAGAGATTTTAACAACATTCTCATGCTGAACTGTGAATGTAGATTCCAGCTGTGCGAAAAACTTTGAATGATTCAAGAAATTCCTCCGACGTCACTATTCAAGTGTCCTGTAGCTGTGCAGAACCATTTTCTTGAAACCATAAAATTTTTATTTCACTTCCTGGACACTAAACCTTTCGCTTTACTTTCTTCTCCAAGTATGCTTGGGAAAAGAGAACATAACCAAATGGAAAATTGGGCATATACATAGATACAAAATACAGAAAACACAATAATGTTCAACAAAATGTCGTAAAATGAAATGTGAGGAGACAAAACGCAATTTTATGTTGGCTCAGATGGGGCCGGGTTTTAAAGAAATTAAAGATAACAACAAAAACAGTCGGGTTACTAACTTGAAGTTAGATATTTCCTTGAGAACAGCAATTTAAATTATATTTTTGTACAGAAATGAAACAGAGGTTGACTATAATTTCTGGTGGTCGACAAACACCGCAATCTTTAATGACCAGTGTTATCGCTAATTTCTTAAGAATTTTATTGGTAATATAGGTACTTTAGAAAGGACTATGTAGATATAAAAATGAATATGTCCAAGAATATTTGTTTATTCACAATACTATGATACCCTGATATAATGTAAAGCATAAGGATAAAAGAAGACGGCGGTTCCCTCCATTTTGAGTCTTGATATGAAGGAAATACATACACTCAGAGAAAAATTAACAATTTTATGTATAAAATTAACTATTTCACCCCTTGATTTTCATCCAATCAGAGAAAAGTAAATGTTGTTACCACCATATCATATTCAATAACACCATAGTTTCCATGGTCGATTCAACAATAACGTCATCGAATAAGCTATGACCATATTGTTGTTTCAAATAGATAATTGTAAATTCAATCAGGGATAATCCGATTCAAATTGACTATGCAACATTGTAGGTATTGTTAATTTGAACATGGAGATGTTTCCTTTTACCATGTAAATATTATGTATTGCATGGTCAAATTAAAGATATTCATGTTCAAATTAACTAGTTCTAATATATATGTATTTAAATAAAAAATGCTTTTATAATTAACTTATTTTATTGATATGAACTTTTACTAAAATAACTTTTGCTAAAATGAGAATCTGAGAAAAAAGCTCTACCACGCACATCCGCTAGGAGAAGTTACCGTTTTTTCACAACTTTTTTAAGAAACGGTGTGTATATTCAAAACTACGCAAGTTAGAGCTATGCTAATAAAAAATTTAAATCAAACTCTTTGCTGTTTCCATGTAAGGCCTCCTCCTCTTCCCACTTCCAAGATATAGAATTTTGATATCGAAGTTTTGCACGATTTGGCATATTTTTTTTTTTTAATTTAACTCTAATTGCAAAAGGACGTTATTAATATTATAAATTAAAAGGACATAGGATTGTATGTACATATACATATAATAACGTTTCAATAGTAGAACTAGCCCGTATTATTTTGAATATACAGAGTGATTCATTAAAAATTGGGGAACGAATTTCAATCCTCTGTATTTTCTAGGAGTTGGGTATTTCGGGCCTATTCATATAAGGTTTTATCCTATTGTATCGAAGCACCCTGAATTATTACTATACAAAATGCAGAGGTACATATTTGTTTAATTGAAAAATGAAAATTTGTCCGATTTCTGAACATAGATTTTAAAGGCTATCGGTTATAATCAAGCAAACTTAATAATAACGGGTTTTCCAATAAGAGGTGTTATTTTAATTTTCCCAATATTTCGGTAGATGTCACTTTTGGAGCTGTAATTTTTTGACATTTGACAAGTAGAAACTACGCCATTAATAAAAATGGAACGATACACGATTCAACAACGCATTGAAATTATTAAAATTCACTATAAAAATGGTGAAAATGTGGCAGAGACGGTTCGTAAAACTCGAACATTTTTGGATCGTCGTGAAGCACCTTGTCGGACCGCAATACAGAAATTGGTAGAAAAATTCGAGCTGTCGGGACAAGTTAGTGATGTGAAGAATAAAACCCGTGCACGCCGCTCAAGAACAGCCGAGAATATTGCTGCTGTAGCCGAAAGTGTTGAAGAAAACCCAGGTTTGTCCATTCCTCGTCGTCCTTTGGAATTAGGCATTCCACAAACTTCATTACACCGTATTTTGCATAAAGACTTGGGTCTTAAGTCTTATAAAGTCTTTGCTGATTGGGTCTTTGAAATGCATGAAAATGATCCGGAATTCCATCGAAAACTCATCTTGAGTTATGAGGCCCATTTCCACCTCGATAGCTTCGTCAACAAGCAAAATTGTAGCATCTGGGGCTCGGAAAACCCAAGAGTTATTGTCGAAAAGCCTTTCTATCCTCAACGTGTGACTGTTTGGTGCGGCTTATGGTCCCGCAGGGTCATTGGACTTTACTTTTTCGATAATGAGGCTGGAGCAACAAATACGGTGAATGGATTGCGCTATCGACAGATGATTAATGATTTTTTATGGCCGGAATTGGATGGTATTGATCTGGACAACGTTTACTTTCAAGAAGACGGCGCTACGTGTCATACATGCAACGAAACCATTGATCTTTTACGGGAAAAGTTTCCGGACCGTGTTATCTCTCGAAGAGGTGATCACAATTGGCCACCGAGATCTTGTAACTTAACACCATGCGACTTCTTCCTTTGGGGCCACGTGAAAGAGAAGGTCTACGCCAACAGCCCAGCGTCGATTCAAGACCTCAAAGATGGAATTCGTGAGGCTATCGAGGACATAGGGCAGCCACTTTGCGATTTGGTAATGGAAAATTTCATGAAAAGGATATGGTCCTGTATGCGTGGTCGTGGTGGTCATTTGGCTGATGTTATTTTGCATTATTAACAGCATACCTTCCTCTTTATAATGAAATAAAGATCCGAGTATTTATCTCAAAAAATCGCATTTTTTCTTTGAATATCAAACTAACACCTCTTATTGGAAAATCCTTTATACTACTTCTAAAATTTTTAAATCAAGGTTGTATTACAACGTTCCAAATAAGGTTATTTTTTAATTCCTAATGTTACGTTACGTTTTTTGTAACACAGAACGGCCGTACGATATCATCCCACCGGAAAAGAAAATAAAACTTTTCCCGAAACTAAACTTTTTACACACCGCGATGAATATCTTTCATATTTTATGACAAAAAGCAAACTTATGTAATTATTTTAATAGTAACAGGTATACAAAATTTAGTGTAATTTAATGGTATGGGTATATATCGCATATCTAGCGAAATAACGCCTAAGCAGTTTTCACTGATCGCCCGTACGACCAAATTAAATTTTACTTTTTTGGATTTCGTATTTAAGGAAAACTGTAAATTTTAACAAAAAATGAACTCAAAAGAAATGTTACATTCAAAGAGGGACTCTAAAATATCAATATTTTTGTCTTTGCTCAAGACAATAGTCTCCTCTTGCGTATCCATAGAACGTAAGAACATATATGCACATTTTAATTGAATTGTAATTGCAACAGATAGGCACACATTTACCCTAGAATTTATATTCTTACAATATGATTTTAATTCTCTATGCTTTGACTCATTGCGGGAACACCAAAACTGTTTCATGGGACCAGATTGCTCAATTATAGTACAGTAATGCAATAGAAAGTGATATTTTGGTTTTAACGTGTCACTAAATAGTACTACGTACATTTGATTACGCGCAGCTACAAGTGTTTTTAAACGATTTAAATTCTTGTTTTGAAAGGATCTCATTAGAAGCAAATCTATCATCTCCAGCAATTTTAAATAAAATTCCCATATTTTATCCGAGTTATTGATCAAATGTCCCACCATGAAAGAGAAATGTTGTACAAAACACATCATTTCCCGCACAGACATATGAAAGTTATTTCTTCTTAAGTTTTCTATTGTCAAAGGTCCTGAGATACCGATTTCTATCTCACCATAGTCAAATTTCTGCTTTCTGCTATTTACTAAATCAAGTGATTAAAGTCGGTTATCTATATAGTAGCATATTTTTTTGCCATATCATATCTCCACACGCCTTCGAATAAGTCGTGCATTATATCTGCACAGAAATTTTCCGTCACGTGAAAGTATTTAATATCTTTAAATATTGATAACGCTTTTATACCGATTGAACTAAAGTCATTTATTAATATATCTGCTTCATAGTTTTTTTGATTTCTCAGTAAGTTTCTTGTTTCATGTATATCATTTTCAGTTTTCGATTTCTGAACCTTAAAAAAAACCTACAAAAGTAATTTGCTGAAAATGAACCAGAAAAGTTCATAATATAATTAAGACCTAATTGCCCATTTTCGGTTTCTTTAACCAATCCTACTGATTCTAAGTTAATCAAAATTTCCACAAGTGGGCGAATGCAGTAATTTAATCCTATTTTTTATATTTTGCGTGGAACAACAAAGCTACAAAAATGTTTTCTACCTTGGATAAATAATAATTAAGGAGATTTGCGAATGTATAATAGAAAGCAGAAATGGAATGCGCTCCAGCATGAGAGCCTAAAGGGTTATCTATTTCGAAATCATCGTAATATTAAAAAATCGGAAGAACAATATCTTTTCCGAAATTTTCTCTTTTCTTTTTCCAAAGTTTGCTATTAATCAAATGTGATCTATTTGTTTCATTTTCCATTTTCTCAGAATAATTCAAAATTTCTGTAAGCACACCTGGCTGCTCTAGATACCTTGTAATCTGGAATTCTATTGGCATCAGCACACCCTTTCCTTTGATACTTTCAATCGAGATTTCTCATTTTTTATGTATTTCAGCAATAGTGTCATCTATAGCATAACTTTTCGGAGGGGAGTATAAATTAAGAGATTCCAAATGTTTTAGCAGTTTATATTCTATTTCAAAATTTTCAAAAGGTTCATGTAAAATTCGAGACATTTCAGTGAGTGAACTAGCATTTCCACATGAATGAGAATTAATGTTTATAGCCTCAGCTAAAGGTTTTGTAAGATATTTCGTTGCATCTGATAAAATTTCTTGAACTTGTTTCCTGTCGACGTTATTCTTGCTATGTAATTTAGCGACAAAAAGGAGCATGTTATATTTCAAAGATTCGAAACTTAAATTAGCTTCGAATGGAAATATCAATGTCTTGGTGGGAGTTCGGATCATCCAACTTAAAATTATTGCTGTTGGAAATTTTTGTCAAACAGTTTTGTTTTGAAAACAAGTGCTTAGTTTGTATATGCTTTTTAAAAGCATATATGCTCGAAAAGGACTCAGAACAATTTTCTTGAGTACAAGTAAAGGATCCATATGCGGCAACATTATGAAAGTAGCGAAGATGTGTTACTATCTGGTCGGCATTTTGAAAAGTACTTTTACACTTAAAACACTTAATCATGTTTGCTTATTTCAGAAAGAAAACTTGCTAAAGCTGGTATTTTCAGATCAAAGTCAGTATTGATCTTATAAAAAAAATTTTGAATAAATAGCCAAAATGTATAAGATTCTTTTGGGTATTCTAAATGAAATATTTGAAATATTTTAAAGCAAATATCAATGGCTTTATGAAGCGAGTCAGAATTGTACATTATATTATCGTAAATAATTAGTATTTTCTGCACCTTTTTGAATGATTCTCCTATTGCATTCATAAAAGGTTGAAGACTTAATCTTTTATATTAGGTTTCCAAAACTGTTTTTTTATCAGGTTTTCTTTTAGGGGTATCCTGGTTGAAGGTGGGAATAATCCATGTAATGCCAGAACTACAACATATCCCTGATATTCTGTTTAAAAAAATGTTTTTATGAGCATTTAAAGAATTTATTATACAGCAATTAAAAATAATTTATTACCTTGAGCACTGGAAAAATCATCGGAATTCAGTAAAGCCTTTATTTCCCGGTCTTTAATCCTTTGGACCAAATGTGGGTAAATATTCTGTAAAAACTTTTTCCAGTTTTCCAGAAGTTTATAGCTTTTTCCTTTATATATGTAGCTCTTCGAAGTCTATATCAATCTGCAAATTATTATACTGATATCGTTGGATCAATTAAATTGTATATTATACCAAAGTGTGACCATTAGAGAATTTATATTGGTGCCATTCCTTCAGAAGAGCAGTCGAGGGTTTTCTTAAACGATTTGTCTTCTTCCAGTACTCTTCAACTTTGCTCCAAGGATCATTCACACCATATTTTAACCATTTTGCACAATATTCCACATCAGAATCTAGTATTATTCAACATAAGTTTGTAAAATAGAACTTTTGGTAAATTTTTTTTAATGAAAACAAACCAGTAATTTCTCCCGCAGTGTGAAGAACAATTTCTGCGTCAGATATTGTGGAGCTGTAGGAACCAGAATTATTTGTGCTCTCGGAAATTTGACAAGGGAATATTTTATTTTATTTATTCTTATTATTATAATATTTACAGCAAAGCTTTCCTTTCGGCTCTTTTCCATTTTCTCTCGGGGTGTAATAAGTAACCTATATTAATATCTCGTATAAAAAATGATTGGAAATGTTAGTATATTTGGATGCTTATACTTACAGGGTCTTCGGTAGGAAAAATTTCTTGTATTTGCTTTATGATTTCGCTCCAATCCTTAGGTCTCACTGAACAATCCTTTGAAAGTAGCTCTTCCGTAATAATCTCCACTAAAATTGTTTGATGCTTTTCTGATAAAGTGTTATGTTTATAATAAACCTCTTTTAGAGTTCTTCTTTTATATGTTTCTTGTAGCAAAGTATTTAAATTCTATTAATCAAATGTACATATTTATTTATTGCAAAATATTCTTTATTGTATTCTTACCAGAAATGAGCTTGATGAAGTTACGGATGATGGAGAGGATGTAATTTTTCTTTGTACAAACCAGTTAGTTACACTGCTTTGAAAACTAGAATTTAAGCTCAATGTGTCACTGTTCGTATAACTGTGCCAGTATGGCGCTATAATCATATTCACTTATTTTTTTAATTTACATGGTTAAATAAAAAGCGATGATACCATTAAGATACGCCATTTCTTCAGCTTTTTCTTAAACAAACACTTTTCTGGTAAGAATTGTATGGGTATAATGGCATCAATGTCGCTGTCGCTCATGAATTCAAAACATGTTATATTTGTTCTGTATTCTTTAAAAATCAAAAGAATGCTTATATATTCCGTGTGAATTAAATTATTACTCACTTTTAAACACAGCTGATAAAACTTTCAGATCCCACTCGCTTAACAATGCAGATATTTCCTAATCTAAATCCACATCAGGTTGCTGAACACTTATTTTCAAATTTTCGCATTATTCTAATGTAATTTATATAAGTATTATAAGTCTTTACCTTTCTTCAAGAGTATAAACTTCTTGGGTTTCAGAAAACTATGGAATATTCAGGTCTTCTGAAACATTTATACCTGTAATATAACCATTTTCGTCAAGGAATATTGGTACACTTTCTTCACACATATTTTTCCACTCGATTTTTATATATAAAAATGAATTGATATACCTTTGCACGGAGAAGACTAATTTAAACTGCAACGCAAATAATCTGTGCACAGATTAGAACGAATTATCACATTTCGGTGCCTAACTGCATATTTTACTATAAAACAATTTGATTCAACTGGGTCAGAGTTAATTTTATTATGCCATGTTTAAACTGATCATGTCAAAGTAAAATGTTAACAACAATGAGCCGCTAGCAGATAGAACAATTTCTGACATGGTAAATAGCACAATGGCATAATTAAATTTACCATGAAAGCAAAATCAGAGTAGCATTTACATTTTTCCTTGTTAGTTTCATTCGTTTTTGGATTGATATTACTACTTACTGCAAATTTCGTCAAATTGTACTATTAACTATGTTATCTAGTTAATCATTCTATAGGGTTTTCCAATAAGAGGTGTTATTTTAATTAGCCCGCTATTTCGGTAGATGTCACTTTTGGAGCTGTCATTTTTTCATACTTGACAAGTAGAAACTCTGCCATTAATAAAAATGGAACGATACACGATTCAACAACGCATTGGAATTATTAAAAAAATGGTGAATTGTGGCAGAGACGGTTCGTAAAACTCGAACATTTTTGGGTCGTCGTGAAGCACCTTGTCGGACCGCAATACAGAAATTGGTAGAAAAATTCGAGCTGTCGGGGCAAGATAGTGATGTGAAGAATAAAACCCGTGCACGTCGCTCAAGAACAGCCGAGAATATTGCTGCTGTAGCCGAAAGTGTTGCAGAAAACCCAGGTTTGTCCATTCCTCGTCGTTCTTTGGAATTCGGCATTCCACAAACGTCATTACACCGTATTTTGCATGAATATTTGGGTCTTAAAGCTTATAAAGTTCAGTTAACACAAGAACTCAAGCCGGCCGATCATCAACAACGTCGAGTCTTTGCTGATTGGGTCCTTGAAATGCATGAAAATGATCCGGAATTCCATCGAAAACTCATCTTGAGTGATGAGGCCCATTTCCACCTCGATGGCTTCGTCAACAAGCAAAATTATCGCATCTGGGGCTCAGAAAACCCAAGAGTTATTGTTGAAAAGCCTCTCTATCCTCAACGTGTGACTGTTTGGTGCAGTTTATGGTCCCACGGGGTCATCGGACCTTACTTTTTCGAAAATGAGGCTGGAGCAACAGTTACGGTGAATGGATTGCGCTATCGACAGATGATTAATGATTTTTTATGGCTGAAATTGGATAGTATTGATCTCGACAACGTTTACTTTCAACAAGACGGCGCTAGGTGCCATACAAGCAACGAAACCATTGATCTTTTACGGGAAAAGTTTCCGGACCGTGTTATCTCTCGAAGAGGTGATCACAATTGGCCACCGAGATCTTGTGACTTAACACCTTGCGACTTCTTCCTTTGGGGCCCACGTGAAAGAGAAGGTCTACGCCAACAGCTCAGCGCCGATTCAGCACTTCAAAGATGGAATTCGTGAGCCTATCGAGGACATAGGGCAGCCACTTTGCGATTTGGTTATGGTAAATTTCATGAAAAGTATATTGCCCTGTAGGCGTGGTCGTGGTGGTCATTTGGTTGATGTTATTTTCCGTTATTAACGGCATACCTTCGTCTTTATAATGAAATAAAGATCCGATCATTTATCTCAAAAAATGGCATTTTTCTTTGAATATCAAAATAACACCTCTTATTGGAAAACCCAGAATGCGATACGAGCAGGAACTATATAGGGATGTGTTAAGTACTTTTTTTTTCAGTTTTCTAATGTTTTTTATTTCTTATTTTCCGAATTATTGTTCAACACTGTGCCCGAACTTAGTAGTTCAGTGTCACTACAACTACGAGGATTTTTAATCTTTTTACCTTTTAAGCCTTGGTTTCCAAGAGAATGCGGCGGTGCAATTGCGCAGCGCAATTTGCGCTGCGATCAAATATAAAGAAACTAATAGAGATGGTTTCCAAGGAACAGCGTGACCGAATTGCGCTCGCGCTTACGGCCGCAATTGCGCTGGAATCAAACAGTTTTTGATTCCACCGCAATTCAGTCGGCGCAATTCAGTCTGTACAAAATAATTGTTTAGTGATTAGTGTGTGATTTTATTGTTCAGGATGGCTAATAGAGTGTTTTTCACAAAAGAGGAGGACGATCAATTGATTGATCTAGTTAAAATGAATCCTCCTCTATATAACACTAAATTGAAAAGTTACAAAGACTTAAATATAAAAGAAAACATTTGGAGGGAAATTGGGGATAAGATGAATAAAAGAGTTAAGTAGCATATTTATTTCATTTGTGTTTAATTACTTAAGCCTTGTTACATATTTTTCTTGCCAAGATAGAGAGCCTTTCTTACTATTGAAATATATTTTAAGAAGGTCACGAATTTTTCCTGAACAATAACTTGTTCTTCGATGCTGAGTTGGTTTTAATATTTTTAAATTTTGTTTCGGTAAATCCGATCTTGTTTTATTAAATTATTTCGCGCCAGGAAATGAAATTTTTGAGTTTCTCATCAAATTGTGCAGGATACAGCCTGAAGTAATTAGTTTATCAATTATTTCGGGTTCCAGAGAAATAGGTGCCTATAGTTGTATATAGCTTTTTTAGTATCGCAGAATGATTGGCTCTTTGGGTATGGCTTCATCATAGTTTCTGTTAATGGAAATGCGAAAATATATTCGGAACTTTGTATCCTTGTCCATTAAAAGTCTTTCAATTAGAATGAAATTTAAATGCTCCTTCTTCACTTCTTTTCTGAAACATGTTACTAACAGTATTCTTTGGACATTAAGTTAACAAAAAAATGTGTTCTTCTTCGGTATCTTCGTCTTGCAATAAACAAAATAAATGCTCCAAACTCATTATGATTCGTGAAGCACTTCACTGTACTATTTCAATTTCTTTTTACGATTGTAGGATTTTACGCAATTGTAGGAAACCACAATAAGCGCAATTACGCCGTGAACAGCGCAAACGCATTTCCGTACAGTAAAATTTCATGATGCTTTTTGTATCTCTAACTGTGAAAAGTCTCGAACAGTCTAATTTCCTCTGTGATCCAGAGTTGAAGGACGACATACATCAGCACCTCCAGCACTCTCCTCATGTCCTCCAATCCCTTCCCTATCACCTTCCTGACATGCTGTGCTTTGCATCATAGGGTATCCTCTGAGCTTGGTTTACTAATAATAAAAGAAATAAATAACTTCATTTTCTGCAAATATTTTATTTACTCTGCTTACATAATAAATAAATATAGATCCTTTTGGAATCATTGTACAAAGTTTGCAAAATATACGCTTTTCCGATAGATTCAACACTCATTGGACCGTAAAGATCTCTTTCTAAATACTAATATTAAAATTTCATTTACCGCTTTTCATCTTTCTTTGGAAATGAAAGTTTTGTTTTCATTCCTTGGAAATGGGCTACTTAAATATTTTGTGTAACAGTTCAGGTACCGATATTTATCACGCACAAGTCTCCGAAGATAAACCAAGTCCAATTATCCGTATCTTTATACCAAAATTCTAATTCATTGACATTTTGGTTCACTATTCATTTCAAGTCACCTTTTCTTCACTAAGCCTAACCAAAAATAAGCCAATGTTTCTTACATACTTCGAGCATGATATTATTATCCTGAATTATTAGTAAGACATTTCCTTTCCGAATTACAGTACCTACAATTATTATCTGTCGATTTACTAAATATTGCAACATTTTTTTTTAAGGCTGGAATTAATAAAAATTTAACAATCAATACTTTTTTGTATGGAGGCCATTGAACAAACATAGCTTAATTGATTAAGGACTATAACACAAACGAAAACTGTCAGAAAGGACAATATATAAGATATGCAGGGAATTTCCTCCATGGTGGTCCATAGAGTGGGAGGTGATAGTGCGCACACCTGTACAAACAAAAAATTATATGGGAGGGGTGGGGGGGGGGGGGTGGAGAAGCATATCAACCATTTCGGAGTTAAAGGGTGATTAAAAAATTATGCTAGGTTTTCACAAAACATCCTGTATGTTAAAAAGTACAGGGCGCACGGTCACCATATAAAGCTCATTTTATTCAGAACCTCCTAGCTCCGTACTCATCACCCCTTAGGAGTTATTGTGTTTTAAACTCAAAATTTCGGATTTACTTACCATCTCTTTTTAATTTGACCTTTATTTCTTTTGCAAACCGGTCATTAACATAACTTTTTTTTTTTTATAAAAAATATAAACTGTAGACTGTCCTCTATAATTGGACTTACTACACTCCTATGTTCTATTTGTAAACGTTAATAACTCTTATTAGCTCACACCTGTTCAGGTCATACCGAAATAAGACGACATATTTTTAAAATGAGGTGCTTTCTGTCACTAAGGGGAACAAATTATCTTTGAGAATAGGTTTGAGAATAGGTTAAGAGCTAATAACACTTTAACGGCTACAGATAGCACATAGAGTGTAATAGGTCAAATTGAAGAGGAGAGTCCACAGTTTACAGTTATTGTAAAACAGAGGTATGTTAATGACTTTTTTGTAACAAAAAAAAAGTAAATAAGAAAAAAAAGGTAAGAAAATTCAAAATTTTTAGTTTAGACAGCCATAACTCCGTTGGGAAAAGAGGCACGGGGCTGGTTGAGCAGACGTTGGAAAGACAATGAAGTTTTGAATACAATCAGCCTTAAGGTGCCTTTTGACGCATGCGCTTATATTGCATGCGCAACGCATGCCTATTCCTATAATTTTTTTTTTGTGCTTTACGACTGGTCCCCAATTCCGAATGGGAAAACTGTGCGCAATTCCACATTAGGTTGTAGGACGCTTGCACCGAAAGTAACTTTAAAATGGAGAAAAAAGAATTTTCAAATTACGAAAAGAAAACAGTTACGTTTATAGAAGAATATAGGAAATTGGTTATATTGTGGAAACCGGATTCGAATGGGTACAGCAGCAGAATTCTACGAAGTGATGCTTTAAAATTCTTAGGAGCCAAATGTGAGTTATCAGTGAAAGAAGTTAAAAACAAAATAAAAAGTCTACGATCTTATTCCGAAAAGAACATGCGAAGTGTAAAAGTAAAAAAAGTTGATACTAAACTGGAATAAGAGTCTCCGGTGGCCAAAGATCAAAGTGTTGCTGCTAACATTATATGTGCCTTATATATGCCTCATATATGCTTCTCTCATATTTGTATCCTGATTTTTTATTCTTGGCTCAAGTATTTTAAGCAGAACTTCGAAATCTGTCGGAGATATCTTCGTAAAATTTTTGAATAGCCACAGTCTCCATCTTCTCTCAGTTCTTCCAAAATGTTGTTTTTTTCTTTTCATAAAAACTTTCGCATCCATATTTTTTTTTCCTTCTTTCTTTAGCTCTTCCTTCTTCTTCAAGAATCACAAAAATAGCACTTGTAGCAGCACAAACTTCATGCGATTGCATTTTCACTTATTCACGTAGGTACTCCACTAGACTAACTAAACCCAAGTGCGAAAATAGCATGCGATGCGCTCTCTTGTAAATAGTATCAGGTGATGCGTAAAATTGCATGCGCTTTGGTGGAAAAATTCTTTCAGCTTTACCGTGTACAGATACCTTTATAGAGTGACTGTACGCCCTGTTTTTTTAATATACAGGGTGTTTTGTGAAAACGTAGCATAATTTCTTAATCACCCTGTAACTCCGAAACGGTGTCATACAATTTTTTGTTTGCCTAGGTGAGTACTATAACCTCGCACTCTATGGACCACCAGGGAGGAAATACCATGTATAAGAAGAGTTTTCCGACTGTTCATTAAATTGCTTCAAGACCAATAGGGAAAGAAAACAAATAAAAAAGCAAATCAAACTCTTTGAAAAATTTGCGAAAATGTAAAGGAGCAGTTTATAAATATATGCAACGATAAAGGGTAGCAAATCATTTAATTTCCTTTTGTAAATAAAGGGGGAGGAGGAAGATTTTTACTCATATAATGTTCCAGCACTTTTTGTTGAAGGGACGTGTTATATCGAGAGTGTAAGCCATGTTGTTACTGTAGTCTATAATATTTCAGTATCAAGTGCTTCTGTTTACTTTTGCTATGCTATAAAAAGAATAAGTGCTGTTCTCACTCTCGATTCTATAATGGTTTTAAGAAAAATAGAAATTTCCTTCTACAGAGATTTTACATCTCCTTTCAGTTGGCCAAAACGATTTGCTTCATCTCTTACCGCCGTATCCACTGATATACATCGACGATACCATGCTAGTAGGTATATGTTTTGTATAAATGAAAAGTAACATTCTGAGGTTTCCAAAATTTTGCAAGAAAATGTAACAATTGTCAGATATTTTGGCAGAAAAACCTTTGAAATTTTGACGTATAGCAAACATGTATTACTTGTTATATGCCAACGGTTATAAAAAGTGCTTGGAAGATGCGAAGAAGGAAGTTGTTGGTCACTTTATAGGTTTGAAGAAAAATTTTTTAAACCCACATTTATACGTATGTACGAAGAGTTTTGTAAGTGATTTCAGAAATTGGGAAATATGGGAAGTAATGTCCCCCTACACTAGTGAGTAACCTAATGTGTGCAATTCAGGATGCAATGAAAAGAAGGCACTTATACAAAATAGCATCTGATGACGAGATACTATATTCAATCAACTCCCAAACGCGGAAAAGACAAACGTAATTATACTAAAATTTAATTACAGCTATAAACACAAACAAATGACTTATAATAAGCGAATTTAAAACGCAAATTACTTTCCTTATACAAACATAATATTTTCGTTTGAAATGCAATATGAAGTTTCACCGAGCGGAGAACTGAAATCTATTTTAATTTGTGCATATAACCATAGGTAGTCCAAAGTACAGAAATTTATTCTGTTGACTAGCCTTTATGTATATGAAGTAATATGGCATTATAATTGGTAGATGTACGAGTACGCTATATTCATAGAACTCTGGCTCATATCTATACATCAACAAAACTGAAACTTCTAAATTAATTAAATTTCCTATGATTGTGGAGGTATTACGGCAACTTGCTTCAAAGTGACTGATTTAAATTCCAATTTGTGGTATGTTTCCCTATTTAGCAAAGGTTTCCTTCCTAGTCGTAATTTTTAATATTCATATCTAGAAGCACTTGTGTATGTTAAATGGGAACAGCTCACGCATTCCACCAGAGTGTTACTTAAAGGATCGTATCTAAGAATGTGATTATTTTAATCAAATAAGTACCCGTTCCCATCGTGTTTAGCTCATTTCTCTTCGGCAAGTAATTCGATGGTATTAAAGGTGCGGGTTATTAAATTCATAACCACATTTCCCCCAGCATATAGCCACACATACATCACTTCTTCTGCACGCTTACTGTTCGTTCATGTAATGAAACCTTCACTACCCTGGATGGAACCTCTTGAATCGAATAAAATCGCTGAAATTTTGCATACATCAGCAGAAACTCATCTACTTAATTAAGATGAAGGCAAAAACTTAACTCGGATATCATTAATCAATTTTACCCGCCCAGGGCAAAAGGTTCCCATTTGCTCCCCTATATTTAGGGAATTTTGATGAGAGTGCAAAAAAAAGTGCGCACTTTAACAAGACATTCTCAAACCTTTTCTTAACTTTTCGTTTTAAGAACTTCTGATACTTTATCGTGCTGGAGTTAATTTTAATCATGGAAGTGAATGAGGCCAAAGAAAATCCACTCTGGAAAGGGTGACATGCCAACAGGGGCCATTATATGAGTTACACGGCTTAAAAAGTTGTTGGAAATTTTATTATTGGTAATAAAATGCAGTTACAAGGTATCCCTTTTAATAATCCCATAATAATATAAACTTGAATAAAAGCAATAAAATTGAAGAGTTAGCAATATTATGTTCATAGTCGTTAAAATATTATTATATCCTATTCAGCTTAACTCTTTACTTAGATATGACGCTAGCTTTGTTGGGTTCACTTTATACTTACTTCCTGAACATAGCTGTTTAAATGCAAATCTACAGCAGTGCGTCGAGTTTACAATTATTGAGAAATTTAATCAGATATTGTCTTGTTTTGCGTTTTGATACAAATGTAATCCGTAGAAATTTGAATTTGATAATTGAAGTCTTAAGGCAGAATTTTGAAAAACTAGGTGCTTAGATTCAAATATGTACAGTGATTGGGAGTAACGGACCTTTTTAAAAAAAAATCGAGTGTACAAAATCAGCTCAAGTGCCTTTCGTACGCAAAAGAGCTGCGCTATTACATATCGCTCACCGCCTTCAATAGTGTCATAACTCCAAATTCGCGAAATTTGAGCCTGAACCTGAACTTGAATTAGAATTTCATGCTCTATGTTCCTACAAAACCGACGTAATACTAGTATGCTGAAATTCCGGTAGACAGCACAAGTGTCACCAATGCATTTTTCTTTTCTGTCTGTCTATAAGTGTCTAGAGTAAACCGACACATTTATTATGCTTTTGGCCGTGGTAGAGAATTAATATCTCTATGTTAGTGCATTAAGGGTACTTCTGACTTGTGCCATTATATTTGGGTAATTCAGAGTCAATTTATTTAAGCAATACTGACATATTTAGAGTTACACCAGTATAGACTATTCGTTAATGATTTTTTCCCTAATTGTACCATTATAGCCTTATCGTTTTGCTTGTTGTAAGTTACATTTTGATCTTTTCCCTGATTGTGATAGTATTGTTGCACCGCAAGATTGAGATTACACGTTTCTTCCAATATGGAATATAATAGTTTAAACAATAGTCGAGGGCAGAATGATAAAAACTCAAAAATAGGTTTGAAAAGAAAAACGGTTTTAATATCTATTAGACTTTATTATTATCGGTCTCCAACTCAACTGCTTAATTTTATATCTTTACTTTCTTCAATCGTCAGATCGACCAAAAAAATATTTGTTTTTGTCATTTCTATAACGTTCATACACTTCCGATTAGCAAATTAACTGACCTAGTTAACCAGTTACTTAATTAAATCGATCGCCTAAACTCAATTTACTGTAGTACGGAAATATGTAAAAGTTATTGAGTAAGCAAAATAATGGCGATAATTTATGGGGCTTGCTTGGGTTGTTGGATTGTTGTGAAGTCTGAAATCTACATTGGCCTCATATTGGACTTCACAACATTTCTTCCCCCTTCGCAAGATATGTGTTATATTATTATTATTTTTTTTTTTTTGTTAAAGAATATTATAAAAATATAAAAAGGTTTATCCATTTTATCTTAATAATGTCTTACGACTAAAAGATAGATTGCTAAGTATAATAAAATTAATTATATGGAAACGATGCAATAAAGGTTATAACGGGTTTTCCAATAAGAGGTGTTATTTTGATATTCAAAGAAAAATGCCATTTTTGAGATAAATGATCGGATCTTTATTTCATTATAAAGAAGAAGGTATGCCGTTAATAATGCAAAATAACATCAGCCAAATGACCACCACGACCACGCCTACAGGACCATATCCTTTTCATGAAATTTTCCATAACCAAATCGCAAAGTGGCTGCCCTATGTCCTCGATAGCCTCACGAATTCCATCTTTGAGGTCTTGAATCGACGCTGGGCTGTTGGCGTAGACCTTTTCTTTCACGTGGCCCCAAAGGAAGAAGTCGCAAGGTGTTAAGTCACAAGATCTCAGTGGCCAATTGTGATCACTTCTCCGACAGATAACACGGTCCGGAAACTTTTTCCGTAAAAGATCAATGGTTTCGTTGCTTGTATGGCACGTAGCGCCGTCTTGTTGAAAGTAAACGTTGTCCAGATCAATACCATCCAATTCCGGCCATAAAAAATCATTAATCATCTGTCGATAGCGCAATCCATTCACCGTAACTGTTGCTCCAGCCTCATTTTCGAAAAAGTAAGGTACAATGACCCCGCGGGACCATAAACCGCACCAAACAGTCACACGTTGAGGATAGAGAGGCTTTTCAACAATAACTCTTGGGTTTTCCGAGCCCGAGATGCGACAATTTTGCTTGTTGACGAAGCCATCGAGGTGGAAATGGGCCTCATCACTCCAGATGAGTTTTCGATGGAATTCCGGATCATTTTCATGCATTTCAATGACCCAATCAGCAAAGACTCGACGTTGTTGATG
Organism: Dioctria rufipes; assembly: GCA_963924295.1. NCBI lineage: Eukaryota > Metazoa > Arthropoda > Insecta > Diptera > Asilidae > Dioctria > Dioctria rufipes. The sequence continues at coordinate 78,762,109 of OZ002741.1, read as the reverse complement.
ATCGGCCGGCTTGAATTCTTGTGTTAACTGAACTTTATAAGCCTTAAGGCACAAATCTTTATGCAAAATACGGTGTAATGACGTTTGTGAAATGCCTAATTCCAAAGAACGACGAGGAATGGACAAACCTGGGTTTTCTTCAACACTTTCGGCTAAAGTAGCAATATTCTCGGCTGTTCTTGAGCGACGTGCACGGGTTTTATTCTTCGCATCACTAACTTGTCCCGACAGCTCGAATTTTTCTACCAATTTCTGTATTGCGGTCCGACAAGGTGCTTCAAGACAACCCAAAAATGTTCGGTTCGAGTTTTACGAACCGTCTCTGCCACATTTTCACCATTTTTATAGTGAATTTTAATAACTTCAATGGCTTGTTGAATCGTGTATCGTTGCATTTTTATTAATGGCGTAGTTTCTACTTGTCAAATGTCAAAAAACGACAGCTCCAAAACTAATTGAAATAACACCTCTTATTGGAAAACCCTTTACTATCATCGACAAAAATGCGAATAGGAAAAAAATTCAAAAATCTAAAATAGGCAGAAAAATTAGAAAAATTAGGATTGAAGACTTACTTTCATACAATACATAATTTTACATATTTGTAGTTTTCTAATAGAGATATGTGTTTGCACTCGGCAAAAGGGTCAACGGTCGCATAGAATCAGCAAGTAATTGCTCTATAAGCGGGCGCTTGCCCCCAAAAACAATAACGCTAATTCTAGCGAATAATTCTTGCATTCAATGTGTCATTGCAAATATTTTTATGAATATGACACCCAGTCAAAGGTGCAAGAGAAGAATGCAAGAATTATTCGACTGATTGTAATTTAAGTAGGTAAGCATTTTACATTTAAGTTATTTCATTATTCGTTTTTTTTGTTATCGCCTTGCATAGCCAAGCAACTTATTGCAATTTTAAGTTATTAGTAAATATGTATGTAGGTATTGATTTTCGCAATTAGTGATAGGTATGAACTTATTAAGAATTGCTTAGTTAAGTGCAATTTTAATATAAATTGAATATGGTGTGTAATAAACGGTCAGTATTGTTTTTAGTAGCAAACAGCTGTGTTTTATTTTGAGTTCACTTAATCAAGCTTTTTTCAGATTCTAATTTTGGTGTAGTGGTACAAGAGCCGCTACACTCTCATCAAAAGCCAAGGTGTAACACCTTGACTTATTAAATTTTCATATAGAACAAAATAGTTCTTGATCAATATGTTTTATCGAGTTTTATTCTCTTATATCTCAAGTTTTTTAATTGGCAATTACAGTTTTTTTTTTTTAATAAAACTTTACATTGTACTCCCGCGATACAGTTATTAATGACTTAAACTATATTAACCTACATTTCAAGGTTGCATACTTCGATTAAAATACTTAATGACATTTATACTAATTACATTTCTCCAATTAAAGATATTATATATCTATATGATATATTCAAATATGTCAAATTCTAAAATATCAGCGATTATAAAATATAAAAAACTTTAAAAGCAAATATATGTAGTTAGCTCTAATCAGCGTGCAGTTATCGAGTCTGCCCTTCTCAGTTTTTTCTTCTTTTATTCTTTAAATTTTAATGCTGAATGATTTATTAAATCTGCGTTCTAATGGCATGATATCGCTAGCTTTCTTTCCGGTATCTTCTTTGAGACCTTTTTGGGTTTTAATAAGGTTTTGTGGCAAATGTGGTGGAATTGGAATGATTGGATTAAGTGTAAGAGTGTCCATTTTTAATTTCGAACTTGATGCAGAATTTTTCGGGGTTTCTAAGGATACTGGATTGGTATTTGCGCGTTTGCAATCCTTATTTGTACTACGTGGGCTAGTTTGAAAACGAAACTGTCTTCGAAAGAAACATATATAAAGAATTATTACTAGTACACCTAGTAATACTACACTGTTGAAAATCTTGGTGTAAAATTAAATATTTTTTAATATTTTCATATATATTACTTCTCCACATCTAAAGTTTCCTATCAAAAACGTATATATTCCAATTATTCAACAACTTTATACGATAATAATGCACTTCTTATATGTATATTAAGATATTATAAACTTCATTCGTAATATACCTTGTATTTGATTAGTAATTTTAACCTATAAAACATATAATAACAGTTTAGGTTTCATAATGGCTCGGTTTAAATTTCTTTTATATAAAAATTTATATAAATTTCATATCTCTGCGTATACCTAGTTTATTTTAAAATTTTATTAAAGTTATACATTCGCTGGTATAAATCTTTTTGCTTTCAACCGATTATACAAATTTGGAATAAAATTAATAAGAGGGATCTTATAAGAATTCTAATAGGATTTATGTATAAAAATAATAAGAAAACTGCATTGAATTCTGAGAAACCGTTGAGTTTTTGAATAAGTCTTGATATTATCTTCATTTAAGTCGGAGTTTTCGATGAGTACGGACAAATTAATTTGAAAGTGCGCATACATTAGACTTATAAAAATGTTTGTTACTTATAAGTATAATGGCGAGCATTAACTAATTAAAGTGCAAAATAGAGGAAGTGAATTAGCATACACGGATTTCGTTTGGTCAAGTGAGTACACAATTTTTGTTAATAAGTCCAAACCAAATACGAACCATTTACATATACATTTACTATTTACATACCTACTTTTACTATTGTAAAATATCATTATTTTATCGTTTATAATATACAATAGAGATTGTTCTTACACTCTGTAGGTCTAAATTTTTTCAACTTAGCCTACGAGGATTTTGATTGCTTTTTAAACTATTTTAACTCAATAATAGATGATGAAATTTTTATAGAATACATCAATCAAATGGCTTCACGCCCTCTCCTTATTTTAAAAATAAAGTTGAAGAAATTTTTGACCATAGGCGGTAATATCCTTTCGCTTAGTTCAAAATAAGTAGTTATGTAATTGTAAGTAATTTAGAGTCTTGCTGTGCAGAGAGTAATAATTCAGACAGAGGTACTTTGAAAAGAATGAATTGTTCTATTGGAGAATCGGTGATAGCTACTTCAGAGGTACATTTACTTTTGTCAATAATAATAATTGAATTGTCTTAAATGTAGAGTTTTAAAACTTATATATGTGAAAAAAACTGAAGGATTACGAATTTTAAAAAGTACTGATCAAAATAATTCATTAAATGATATCTCCAAACGAAGAGTTGTATCAATGCTAGCAGCATACGTTGAAGAAAAGTTTAGTTTTAAACCATCAAAGCCACAATTAATTGCTGCTGCTTCTGCCTGCGTTAACACTTTTCCTTCCTTAAAAAGTGATGAAGAAAATGAATTGGTACCTTAATTTATTATTATGAACTGAAAGTGATATAAAAATGAATGAATTTCAGGAATTATTAGTTAATAATTCTAATACAGGCTTTCTTCAAGTTAAGCTAAAAAATGATCGCGTGAAAAGACGTAATTTGGAAAAAGATATCCAAAATGTTGAGATTGATTTAATCAATGATACATCCCCAGAAAAATCGGAAAGTTACGACTTCCAAAAGTTACACGATGCACTAATGGATCTTAAACGAGCGAAACCGTGAAATACAGAAGAAGCAGGGAGGATAATCCCAATATCTGGTCGAACTACCCATGCTTTTTTTATTTGCCCCGACTTGGTTAATATATATTAGTGTTCTATATATAACGTATCTCATTAGCTTTTGATTATAAATAATGTCCTAAATATTTTTTTTTTAATTTTACTGACATTTATTTTTTAGATTTTAAGATATTCAGATAACCTACTGTTTTAACGTACCTATAGAAATATTCTCTAAAAATATTTACTATATATACATATATTCAAACAGATTAATTTTGATTTCGAATTAACACACCGAAGATAAACTTAGCTGCATCGTGGGAAAAAATACAACCTCAGATAAACTTAGCTGCATCGTGGGAAAAAATACAACCTCTTATATTTCAAGTCGCCGAAACTCTGGGAAAAAATATTATATACGGAAGCGGAAAGTGAAAAGGGTATAATAATAAAAAAATAAAAAAATATGTAATTTATGAAATTTATTTTCTTAGACTGGGATATCAGCAAAAAATCGCTATATTTTATCAAAAATTTCACCATCAGGAAGCACCCGAACGTGGAAAACTATCTATACTTCAGGATTCTCTTTTTGCAGAAATTAGAAATGTATTAGAAGACCAGCCTATAAATTTCAATAGAAGTGAACCAGTTTTTCAAATTTCTTATTGTGAATATTTTGGAAATTACAGCGAAGGGTTATACCTATTTCTTTCTCCTGAAATTGTCTTTTTCATTGAGTACATGATATTATACAAAGATAGGCCCTTTGTTTTGTGCAAGAAAGTTGATGTTATTTTTAAAAGGTTTCATAACTTATTCGAAATACTAAAAAAAACTGGCCCATTGAAGGCTTTTTCAATATTAGGGTATGAAAACAGTTTAATATGCGATTCGGCAGTATCTAGAAGAGACAAAAGAATCTATTTAATTAAGAAACATATTTTCAATGCGCACTTCAATTAAAATTAATAAAATGACTTTATGCAGTTAGTATAAGGCTCTATAAAATATAGTGGTCAAAGAATCCATCATTTCAATATGAATAACAAACTTTTTAAGGCTTTTTTATATGAACAAGTAATCTGAAGAGTTTCTCTAAAATGAATAAATAATTGGTATAAATTTTATATAATATATCTTACATTTATTATTATTAAATCAATATTATTAAAGTTTCTGATTCAAACCAAATTTATATTATTTTGTTTTATTCTAAGTGCGAATGAATTGCATATGATTTTTTTATAAATTTCACTTATATGGGAGAGTATGAAATCTATATTTAAGTGGTATTCATTTTCATATCATGCTGGTATAGGGTTTATATTCTCAAAATATACAAATTTATACTTTGTAAAAGTATGAATTCGATACCGTATTTTGAATGGATTTATATAGATACTCTTAAAATATAAAATTTACTCCAAGATTTTCAACTGTGTAGGACACCATTGTTTATGTGAGTTTGAGTGTTATTGAGTTTGGCATCTCTACGTCTTTCCATTTGAGACAGTTCTGTTTCGAAATCTTCTAAATTCATGCTGTTAACTCTTAAGACGTTGTCATAACTGTGGTGCGTCTTAAGCAATGGTGTGGTCATATTTTGTTTGGTTACACGTTTAGAAATTTTGGTGTAAATATTATACATGATAATATATATATAAATCCTTACAAAAGTTAATATAAACTTTATACTTTAGCTTGTTATAGATTTCTATATCAACAGAGTATAAAATTGTTACCGTGAATTATAAGCGGAACTAATACATTTTATATATTACTTTTATATGTAATTCCATATTATCTTCATTTATATTATGTTTCATATAAATTTTATAATAACTGGGATTGAAATAAATTATATATTTGGTATATAAAGTTTATACTATTTATTGTATATAGTGAATTTATATAAATTTTATGTATAAATAAATAAAATATCATATTTTAGTGAAATTTTTCATTTGAATTATTTTGAATACCTATATATTTATTTCTGTATAAACGTAAAAAAAATCTTAAATATCAATTAGTGATACTAACAGTAAGGTGTTATTTAACAACCACATATGTTTTGTTTGTTTTCCTCGAAATTGCGGAGCCATTTGATCTTGTATTGCTAAATTCTGACAATTCCAACAAAACTAAATTATTTTCATCTGAGTTCTCCACTACTTCATACGCGTTGTGAAATTCGCTAAGTAGAATTAGAATGCACTTAATTTTGAAAAATCTTATAAAACTTGGGTCGTCTGGAGAAGTAATAAATAGTCCAGGACGATAATGACCAAATTGTTCAATCCAAGAAACTGTTTCAATTTGCTTTGGTCTTATATACATATGTCTTTCAAGTACTGATAATGTTCGTTAATGAAAGCAGTTGTAAGATCCATAATTTTACCCATTTTTATTAATGCATTGGAATTAAATCTTTCCCAAGTGGTTGCAAATTTTTGTTGATACCGCATTGCCAAAGACTTTGATATGACTGATGAGTTCACAGCGAAATAGCATAGGGAATATATTTCCAAAGAAAGAACCATTGTTTCTTTAAAAGAAATTGAAACACTTGTAAATTCTGAGAATTTTTGCCAGATATATACCCCAGGTAGTATGAAATTTATTCCAAAGACATATAAAGAACACATCGAAATCCTACCTGAATATGATATTTGTACCAAAATCATATAAAGTATATACCATCAAAATATAAATAAAGTAAGTTATATGCGTATTTGATAGAGTTTATATTTTCGAATATAAATTCTATAACATTTTCGGATACATTTTATCTTATATGCGTATAGAAACGGTTTTTATAGGAAATTTCGTATTAACATTAGACTGAGTTTGTATACAAATGATGTATATATTCGACTTTATCGTTTTATGAAATTTGGTATAGAAAGACTTAATATTAAAAAGTATATACATTATTTTTATCTTTTACACCAAGATTTCTAACCGTGTATAAGCTTGTTAGAGAACAGCTTGTTGTTGAGAATTTTTTGAAGAAGTTTTGAATTCCCAATAGGTATTCATTCCGGCTGATGAAAGGGTAAGGTAATTTCCTCATTACCTTCATACGGCATTTCAACAGTTCCTAGGGTATATTTGCAATTTTGCTTTAATAGTAATATTCCGGTGCCATTAATTTCCTTATGTGAGGAAACTTTTTCGCAATGAGATAACAGAGAGTGCGGACTTTGAAAACTGAACAACCAAGCATTCCTGCGCACTAGCTTTACCAGAAATTCCAGGGATATTTCTATGGTTCTGTAACCGCATGATTTGGATACTTGTGGAGCATTATGTAACAAATCGAAAAGGCAATTTTCGCGTTCAGCACCAATAGACTTAACTTGCTTTTGGGCGCATATATGTACGGTGGGGTATAGTTTAGAATTGCATTTAATACAGCATTCACGAAACTCCTCATTAGTTAGTGCGATGAGATGTGTTCCCTGTGTTCCATTTAAATCTAAAATTGCGTTATGTTCTAGGATGCGTGTTGGTAGTAAATGCACTTTATTTAGAATATATACTTCTTCTTCTAAAAAGGGGAGCTTAATACGTATGAGCATGTCTCTATCATGCTGAACGAAATATACTTCAGTGATTTGGTTCAGCAAGTGAAAGTCAATGACGCTCAGATGGGAACCCTTAGTAATTTCTGCATACGCCTCAAGTGATTTCCTAGGAGAAATAATTAGAGGGTGCAAGCGATGTTGCTGTAATGAGTTAATTTATTTTTATTTATTTATTTTGTAAGTTAAAAAGATAGTAGACAGAAATGTCCAATAACATACTACCTTACAATTAGAAGGGTAACGAATTTTAATAAACTTAAAGAAGAAGATAAAGTAATAATAATGTTTAGAAGTAAATGAAAAAAAAATAGAGGAATAACTAAAGAAATAAAACTAAAAACATAAGGTGAAAAAAGAGAGAGGAAGAGAAATAAAACAGAAAAACTACAAAAAATAGTTAAGCTAAATCTAAAATCTAAAGAACGTGAATGGAAAAACTATAAAATAAGTAAAAGCAAATAGAGAAAGTAAGACAGTTGGAAAGCGGAAGGCAACAAATGCTAAGGAGTTAGGAAATTAGTAAAGCGAAGCAGTAAAAAGAGAGTAATGTAAAACAGAAAAGATGTTAATAACCAATCTCGCGGAGAATAAATTCTTTAAATGTCAGGGGACTAGTGTTAACTATATCTATATAGTTAAATCTGCAAGTAGGTAGTCTGAAGAGGGTCTGGAATCTCGAGTTGCGCGAGGGGACGTTCAAATCAATACTAGAGACTGGTGCTTGATTCTGCGACTTTCTAGTGTAATTAAGTTGTATTTTGCTAATCTTTCATGATACTCTATATTGGTATTCTATAGTTTGTATAATAAAATTTACGCTGGACAACCTCAATTTGAGCACTAAGAGAATAGTAAAATGGACTCCAAACCTGACTAGCATACTCGAGAGTACTCCTTACTAAGAACTATTATTCTTAGTAAGGAGTACTCTGATATAAGAGGATGCCGACCTAAACGATTTACAGGTGAAAGATAAAGCTTAATAAACGAAATGATCTGGAAGTAATAAAATTGATGTGAGTAATGAAGAGGAGCTTACGGTGTAGTATAGTGAATGGTATAGTTAAAGAGTATGGGGTCTTTTTTACGGTGAAATGAAATGCATTTACATTTGCTTACGTTGATTTCAATACAGTACTCGGGGCACAATTTTTCTAGTCGTAGTATATCCTTTTGAAGATGGACACTATCCGTCATGTTATTAATTTTTCGAAAAATCTAATAAACAATCAGACATAAAACAAGAAGGCATGTCGTTGATATATATGAGAAAGATCAATGGTGCAAATATTGTACCTTGGGGCACTCCGGAGATTTGCTTAAATGAGGGGGATTGTAGCCCATTAAATACAACGCTAATATCTCTGCTAGTTAGATAGGAGTGGAACCAAGATATGGTGTCTGTTTGAAATCCCATTAGTGCTATTTTCGATAGGCAGTGCTTGTGATTAATCTTGTCAAAAGCTTTAGCAAAGTCAGTGTGGATAGAATCTATTTCTGTATTTTCATCGAGAGCAGGCGCGATTTTGTTTGTGAATAAAGATAAGTTGGTGATGGTAGACCTCCCCGGTAAAAAACCGTGCTGTTCTTCAGAGATAAATGGTTTTATTTGGAATAGGAGTTGATCGTAAACGACTTTTTCAAAAATAAGTGCAAGAGCATTAGAGACAGAAATAGGGCTATAGTTTATAACGAGTTTAGGGTCACCAGATTTATAAATTGGCATAACGAAACAATTTTTAAGAGATACTGAGTAGATTTTATTAGTGATTGAAAAATTGAATAAACTACTAATCGGTTCCGCTAGACTTTATGCGCATCTCTTAAAAAGAATATTTGGAATCTCGTCTGGTCCCGGGTGTTTGTCACAATCAAGATTACTCAATACGTTAAGAAAAGATTCTGAAGAAATAAAGCTCAACATAATATTCATATTGGAACTGTCCGGAGAGGGGGAAAGGATAATGCCGGGGTCTTTTTCAGAGCATACGGAAGTAAAGTACGTTGAAAACATCTCACATATAGGGGAGGAGATGACGATGTATCATCATTAAATATTAATTCTTTAGGATACGTGTTCGATCTATTTAGGTTTTTACTGAAAGCCCAAAATGCCTTGGGGTTGCATTTTAGCAAATGCTCAGTGCTTTCGACGTACTTTTGATAACATTGAGTAATCAAGGATTTAGATAGCTTCCTCAAAGAGGAAAAAGTTTTATAAATCTCAGAGTGGGGACTTTTTTTGTACAGACGGCTATATTCATCTTTTGCCTTCAGGACTTTAATCAGTTGGGAGCTATACCATTTCAGAAAATGGTTATGATTGCTTGTATTTATTTCAGGGATAAACAGGCCTATTCCAGTATTAAGTGCTTCATAGAATTTATTAAATGATTGGTCAACATCAAGTAAAAATATGGGAGAGAAATCAAAATACTCTAAAAATTCAGAGAGGCCAGTGTAATGGCTTTCTTGAAAATTTCTTACGGGCATTTCTTGAATGTGCCAAATCTAATATAATATCGAGCGGAGGATGATGGGAGTCTATTTTAGATAGTGGATATAGGGATGAAGTAATACTAACTTTGGAATGAGAAATGGTTGTCCAAACTAAATCGGGAGGTCTATTGTTTATAATAAATTTATTACTAAATTGCTTTAGATTACATAATTCCATATTATTAAGAAAGGAATGTGAGGAACGACTATTGGCTGCTGAGGGACGCATGCAATTTTCAGGCGTCTCATAATCCCACTTGAGATGCGGTAAGTTGAAATCACCTAAGAAGACTACTATTGTGTTAGCAGGAAGCTGTAATATTTTATCAGCAACACTGGAAAAAAGGGAATTATATGATTCGTAAGATCCTTGGGGAGGGATATAAACACAACATAAATCGAGAGTAAAGTTATTTTCTTTTATTGCCAGCCATAGCACCTCATGGTCCGTTTCAAAAGACTCGACTCGAAATGAATTAAAGTACCCTGAACTGAGATTAGACATCCACCACCATCCTCACACCCAGATATTCTCAAATTTCTATCTCTTCGATAAACCATATACCTATCATCCAAGACTTCTGAACTATGAACACCCGCTTGCAGAAATGTTTCTGTAAGATTACATCATAATGGTTAGATATTATATTTAATCGAACGTGTTCCGTTTTGGTACGTAATCCTCTGACATTTTGATACACATATATAGTGACATTAATTAAGTTATTATTTGGGACTAGCTTGAATACTGATCCTAACGAGATCGAGGCTTTTTTCGTTTGAGATAACAAAGGGACAAGAGTTGTCATCCTTTTGTAAATACATTTTCGAGTTTTTTACCCAAACGAATTTAAACTCATTCTCTTTCTTAAACTTCTTCGCTTTATGTAAAAGAATTTTCTTATCTTTCGATAGGAATTCATTAAATTACTAGCTATTAACACACGATCCCTGACCAATTGATTAGAGTACTTAACAATTAATGAACTAAAAGAATTTTATTAGTCGCTCTACTCTTAATACGATAGACTTTCAATACATCAGTGTCTTGTAAAGATAACTTTAGGACAGCATGGCGTTTTTTGCCAGTATCATGTGGTAGTTCGTCCGGGCGAAGAGGAATATTTTTAATCTCAATAAAATTAGTTAGGGATCTTTCCTCTAATATTTTTATACGCTCTCCCATGGCTTCCATGTCTTTACTCATACGCGAGTTTTCCAATTCCAGAGTTTTAATTCTCTTTTTGTTATCCTCATCTGTGGTCACAAGTTTTTTAATCTCGTCAAATCCATACAACAAAACGTTAATTGAGTTATTGAATTCTGCTTGTCTTGATTTAATGACATCAATTTCTTTAGACATGGTCTGGACGGCTGCTAAAATATTAGATGTTTCACTTTCATCGCTATCAGAAACGCAATCATCAGTAGAAGTTTTCTTAATACAGTCGACACATCGAAAGGCAACAGTACCGCTCATGATGCTCGATGTAATTTCATTGGATAGCTTACAACAAGTGGCGTGGAAGTCTTTCCGACAGGCAACGCATTTGAATCCAGTTTTCTGTTGGTAGGCAGAACAGAGCATACACTTAGGCGCCATAATATATAGCTTTGATTGTTAAATCCAAGTAGGTAATTAATACACCAATCAAGCGCTTTTTGCAGAAGGTAGTTGTTGATTTGCTCGAAATTCGGAATAGAATGTAAGGCCCAAAATACATTCACGGCCACAGGCCACTGGCCACTGGATGCAAGCCTCTGAACCAATGTAAATGAATTGTCAAAGTTACATTCGCGGCCACTGGCCACAAGCCACGCTGTGGCCGTGGCCAAGTTTGAGCAAATCTCAAATTTGTGGCTCGTGGCCCCAGTACTACCAACATTGAAGAAGAAGAAATGACAAGTTTTCTGTAAATGGCGGTAGATTTGTAATTAGTCGATGTTTTATTTCTCAGTGCGAAAGTTGTTCATCGGTGAGAAGTACCTACTTTATATTAATAGTAATAGTTTAAAAAAATTAATATGGAAGAGAAGCTTATCAATTTCATGAAAATACATACATTTATGCATAATAAAAAATTGAAAGAGTATAAATGCATGAAAGCAAAAGACAAGAAGTGGCTGGAGCTTACGAAAATGTTGGGGATTACAGGTAAAATTATATTTGTCACGTTTTAGTTTAGTTTATTTAAAATTTTTGTATCAATTCTTTTTAATTGTGTATTATATTTAAAATGTTTACAGTCCCTGAAGCGAAGCGGAAGTTGAAATCGTTAAGGGATTGCTTCAATAGTGAGGAAGCCAAACGAAATAAGGCGTCTGGGAGTGCAGCCGGTTATGTAGTGACGTGGAAATATTACTACGACCACGTATTTTTAAAGGATTCCCGAGATCATAGAGAGTAATACTTTTTGTATAAATAAAATATTTATAAATATTAATTTAATTTAATTTCTAGAACATCAACTAATTTGCAAGAAAACGCTTCAGAGATTATGGAGGAATACGATTACGATTTATTTGAAGTAGGCCTTGACGACGAGGAAAGCCAAGCCAATCGTTGTCGTCTACTGTGGAAGCAGATACTCCTCGCACCGATAGCCGCCTATCCACCAGCAAATCTGCCGATATTCGACCGACGATGGAGTATACTTCTTCTTTTGAGAGTGATTCATACGGAAAAACTCCAAGAAAGAAGCAACGTCTTGACAAAGAAAGTATCGTGAGATCAGCTCCAGACCAATTAAGTGCCACAGTCGAGGTTGTCCAAAGTAGAGTGCGCCAAAAATCACAGCTTAAAACTTTTTTTCAAAGCGTAATGTATACATGCTTTTCTGCAATAAACATATATTTAAGAAAAAATTAGTGTTATTTATTTATGTACGTACCAAAAACTTTTTTTTCATGCAGCTTCCGACGCCGCCCGTTTGAATTTTCGCTTACACAACGATATGTCAGAAAAGTACAATATTTTTTTCAGAAATTAACTGCGCAAGTCTTTAATTGAAAGAAATCTCTGTTTGCTTAGGTATTTGATGATGTCACACAGAAGTGGATAGATTTAATAGAACCAACAATAATCATTGTTTATTAAAGGCATTTATTATTTATTTTCAGTAAAAAAAAATTAATTATGACGTTCAAATAAGTAATCTTTTAAAATATCTCGCAGCCGGAAAACTTCACGTTTTGTATTGAAGCCAGTTGACATCCGAAAACACGGCAGTGAACTGCCCTCTCTCCTCCAAAGATCTTCAACAAACTCATCTCCGTCATAATGATCTACATAGTTCTCTGGACAATATACTTCGTCGTTAAGGTGAACAAAATTGTGTAAGACAACAACGGTCTTAACAATTTTGTCTACATTTTTTGGGTTTGAATGAATTTTATTCAGTAATATCCTCCAACGCATACACATAATACCGAAAGCATTTTCTATCATTCTTCTAGCTGAAGATAGTTTGTAATTGAATACTTCCTTATCTCTCCGCAAGTTTCTTCCAGGATATGGACGCATTAAATGTTTCTTTAACGGAAATGCTGCATCAGCAACGAAGTAATGCGGGAACATTTGATTTGACGTTGGTAAAGCACTTTCAGTTGGCAGCGGAAATGTTCCGTTTAAGATTTTTCTGCCAAATATACTATGCGCGAAGATGCCCCCATCGCTCTGGTTACCAAAAGCTCCAATGTCAACAATTGTGAAGCAGTGATTAGCATCACAAGCTGCCAACAACACAATACTGTGTGATCCTTTATAATTGAAATATTCGGAGCCGGCATTAGGGGGACAAGTAATATTGATGTGCTTTCCATCGATTGCTCCCACACAGTTTGGCATTCCACTCAACTTTAGAAACTTGTCAGCAATAGTTCGCCATTCTGCTTCATTAGGCATTGCTAATCAAATACCACTCAATTCCTCCCATATAACCTCATAGGTTTCAAGGACGATATTTCGGACTGTTGAAACGCCCATCCTAAAAGTCCACGAAAGTACTTGTCTGGATGTTCCATGCGCCAAGTATCTGCAATATTTGTCATTATATAAAATATTCTTACAATATACAAATATAAAATTACAGTAATGTTAAAGCCAACCGACATTCAGGGCTTATTGGTCTTCTATTTGAAATCTTCTCTAATTTCTCTTTTAAAAGTGAAAGCAGGACTTGAAATTGGTTCACTCGAATCCTCCTTATTTTACAGAATTCCTGCTCGTCTTTCTCTTGACCAATTTTAAATTTTTTTTTAAAAAATCCTCGTAGTTCCCGTTCTTTTGGGTCATAGATTTCCTTTTTCCACTGCCTCTTATCTTTTAAAACGAAGTCTATGAGGGTTATGTAGCTCACAATTGCACAGCACAACAGTATCATTAATTCCGTCAAATCATCCATTTCATTTTTTAATTTACTTTAAAAATATTAACTTTAAAAGAAAATTTTTCGCCTTCTGCTTATAATCACAAATGACAATTCCGTGACAGTTCTTCTGGCTAGTGGCTAGTGGCCGTGAATGTAACTTAGTTGGCTTCAGCAGTCGGCCACAAGCCTCAAGTGGCTAGTGGCCAGTGGCCTGTGGCCGTGAATGTATTTTGCGCCTAAAGCTGGATTGGAATTGGTGGAAGTCCGTAGATTATTTGCCTTATAGGTTATGTTAATTTTAGCAATTAATTATTAAGTTAATTTTAGCAGTTAATTATAGCAGGAGGTTCATAAGACCAGAAATGCAGTAAAAATTCAAATAATCTCTTGGAAAGCCAGAAATTTGCACATATAGTATAAAAGAGATTAATACCCTTGCGAGTTGGCTTCGATATACACTTCCAAAAAGGAATAAAAAAACAAATTCACGGCTCCTGGGAGATAGATGGATGAGTGAATGAATAATAATCCAATTTCAATATCAATTTATCAATTTCAGCAGGATGCACTCTGAGTGAGGTGAAGGGAAGCACTGTAGAATATCTTGTTGATGTTTTAATGAATGGATGTATGAGATGCAGTCCAAGAATGTTGGTCGATGGTAAAACTAGTTCAAGACTAAATCACCAGTGGAATCTCCAATGTACAGCCGATAAAATTGTATGAAAATTTCAATTTTAATTAATTAAATGTTTACTTCTTACTAAAAACAAGAGAAATTAAGATTTATAAATAGTAAATTGATTTTGACAACTGAGAAACTTCTTCTTCTTCTTCTATGATGGTAAAGTGTTCCGTAATATGGTTATTGACAGATTGTAGAGCAGTTGGAAAATATATGAATAACTGATTAAGATCTGCCTGTAACTGTACTGCGCGTAACTCGAAATTCTCTGAAAAGTCACTCATCTTTATTTCTATTTGGTCTTGGTATTTAGGCAAATTGTGATAATCGGAATACGGTAATTTATTTTATAAGTTATTGTTTCGTCCTTATCTTCATAAATTGTTACAGTTTACAGCATCAGGAAAATAATGGGAAATCGAACTGGAAAGTATCGCATCTAGAAAAAGATCTAAACTTGGAAACAAATATTTTACATAATAATAATATTATTGAGAAAATTAGTCCAGAGGCTGTGGGTACATAACATACTTTTTTTCTTGAATTTAATTATTTGCTATTTTTTTCTTAATTATCAATATTGAGCTTTAAGTTATGAGTAATGATTCTTACATCTGCAGGATCTATATTGGAGACAATTGGCAATAGTTCAAACTGTGATCAAAAAGATGGTTTAGATTACGTCACCTTGCATGAATGGCCCAAGGAACCTCAAGGTAAAGTTTGTTTCAATTACTTATTTCTTAAAACAATTATTACTACTAATATGAACTGAAGTTATTCATTTCATTGTATTGCAGAATTCACATCAATGATACATGCTGTAGGTTCAAATTATAAAACAGATGTTTTGGAAAACTTTACCCCAAACAATAGTAGAATGTAAGGTAATTATTACAGGAACTCATTTTATATTAAGTATATTATCATTTTTGTTGTTGATTATGCTCTGTTCATTCATACCTTTATTAATTATAGAGACTGCACTAAATAAAGAGCAACACAATGTTCGGACAATAATTCTTGAAGAGACGAGGCGATTCATCTTCATAGTTCACTCACATCAGATAATGCATCAGTTATTGAAAAATGAAATCAATTACCTTCAAAACCATTTGAGATAGTAGAACACGATACAAATAAAAAGAGAACTCGAAAAGAAGGGCTGCTCCCTCGGAATGGTAAAGAAATAGTTGTAAGCATCTAAGTGGAAAATCCTACAAAACGATAGGAAAGGTACTAGAAATACCTGAGAGGGAAATTAGGCAATCATGCGATAGTACTAAATGCAAACAAAAGTGCACCATGAAATTTACAGAAAACGAACGATTGGAAATATTTAAAAACTACTGGGCTATGACAGACATGGTCAAACAACGCATTTTCATTATGAGTTTGATACAAGAAATAGCTAGACGTCCTTGTTCAAATAACAGGAGATTACAAAATAATGGTTTTTATTTCCGCAAAGATAACAATCGGATACGAGTCTGTAAACATTTTTTCACCTCAAGACTGGGTATTACTCACAGTTGTATTCGTACCGTAATTTCAAAAAATAAGGCTGGTACTTTAGGAGAATAAGGTAGTGGAAGCCACAAAAGTCACAAGAGAGTATCGGAAGATATTAAGAATGATGTTCGTTCTCATATTTCCTCAATCCCGGCCATCAAGAGTCACTATACTTATGCTCACAGCGAAAAAGTTTATATTGATGGTGGTAAAACAATTGCGCAATTGCACCGAGACTAGAAAATGGATTGCGAAAGTAAAGGAAAACCCTCAGCAAATTCATCACTTTACCGAAGAATTTTCAATTATGAATTCAATATAGCTTCTTTCGTACCAAAAAAGGACCAATGCCAAAGGTGCGTATCCTATCAAAACTCCGCAGAGAAAGAAAAGATGAAAGATACTAACTACGTTTACATTTAGAAGAAAAGCAATTAAGTAGAGAAGAAAAAGAAATGGACAAGAATAGTTCTTCACAGGTGGTAGCATGCTTTGCCAACTCCGAGAGGGCAGATATCTTTTTTTTACTATAGGTCAAAATTGTCGACTTATAACTTTACAGTATGCGATCTTTCACAAATTTGGTAAGGTCCAATAAACTGCTACATGTGGCATGAAGGTGAGGGGAAAAAAAGAGCAATTGAAATAGGCGCATGCTTACTGCACTAATTAACAGAAAAAATCCGATCTTTTGATTCTAATGATCTTGAGATCGTATTTTACTCTGATAATTGTGCAGGCCAACAAAAGAATAAATTCTTGATTACATGCCGCGACCAATTACAAAATAAAGTCAATCACACAAAAATTTCTCATAACTGTCCACACACAAAATAAGGGCGATAATGTCCACTCCTTGATTGAAAAGAACATTAAACGTGCACTGAAATCTGGCCCAATCTACACTCCAGCGCAGTATGAAACATTAGTACGAACGGCTAGAGAAACTGGTACTCCTTTTAATGTTATAGAAATGACTCATGATGACTTTTTTGGTTTAAAGAACTTGACTGAGCTAACATGTGTAAATTAAAAAAAAAATGTCACCAGTGAAAGCTTTAAATTTAATGACTTAACAATTTTTAGAGTTAAGAAGCAACATTTAGACATTTTCTTTTACAAAATATCCTTTAAGGATAAAGAATACAAGGTTGTCGAACAAGAACATCAATACTTCATTTTACTGACTTTCAATTAGAGAAAGCTTATAATGAGATGTTACCAATTACAAAAGAAAAAATACGACGATTTAATGCTTTTATTAAAAACAAATGCAATAATAAAAAGTCATCGTCATTTTTACAATAGTTTAAGGTTTCAGTAATAATAATTAAAAATGATCAGCGCTACTTGTGTGTTGCCGAAAAATGTAGAATACTGAAGTTTGATTTTTTTTTTTTTTTCACATAATAATGTTTTTTTGGTTTGGTATTTTCTTAATAAGGCATAGTACGTAAGGGTAATAAGTGCGTTTCAATCCATAATTTAAAATAATCTATCCTATTAATAATTACCTCTAGATAAACAAACTTAGTACTGAATAGAAATAGGATTTTTATTAAAACTATTGCATTTCGTTTCATCAATAATGGCACATCTCATAAAAGGTGGAAAACCTGATGATTATGGTAAAAAGGTACCATATAATTATAATTTAGATCACTAAAACCAAACAATAGGCATTACACAAAAACCCAGTTCATTACTTCTTTTATCTAAATAGTGTCCCTTAAATTATCAAAACTTGTTGTGTCGATTATCTTGTAATTCTGATTTTTTAATTGTGCCACTATTGCTGGTGGTGAGCGATATATATATAAGAGATTATATTAAATTCCACACAATTGATGAAAAGTATAACCATGTGTTAGACAGGAATTAGTATCTAACAAGAGCTTAACTGCTTACTTGCAGCCCACGGTACAACCTCCATTTTATTACTGAAGTGACCCTTTTCGAGTTCTACTCTTTGGTTAGCTCATTTCATTATTATAAGTTTTTGGAGCCACTTTATATTCTCTCAGTTGCTTAACAGTCTGACTCTCATGATGAGATTCTTTTTCAATAGTAATCGTCGGTTTGAAATTTTCCTCTTCAGAGGATCAGTCAACGATAATGTTCACGTGATCCACTGTAGATGATTTCCGTACTTCTCACTAATTTTGATGAAAACTTTTCATAGATACTGTAAAAATGTTTTCTAGTGATAAGGTCTTGTCCCTGGTTGGACGCAAAATAAATACAGTTGAATTCTTTATTGAAAAGAACAGATTTACATTTTATACAGGATGTTTCCCACTAGGAGGTAAATAGAGCGGGAGGTGATACTACTCATCTAGACGAACCAAAAATTGTATGGCAGTGGGGGGGGGGGGCATGTCAACCGTTTAGGAGTTACAGGGTGATTAAGAAAAAAAGCTAGTTTTTCATAAAACACCCGGTATCTTAAAAACTACACAGTGTACGGTCACAGTTAGAGCTCATTGTATGCAAAACTTCATGGCCTTGGGAACGACTACTTAATCAGCCCCATACCTCTCTCCCTTCAAAAATTATGGTTATCTAAACTAAAAATTTCTGATTTTCTTACTTTTTTTTTAATTTAACCTCTATTATTTTTGCAACAAGGTCATTAACATAACGGTTTTTTATAAAAATTGTAAACTGTAGACTCTCCTCTTTAAGTTGACCTACACATCCTATGTGTTAACTGTAGCCGTTAAACAGTTATTAACTCATTACCTACTCCGGTCACACCGCAATTAGACGATTTTTTTTAAAATGACGTGATAGGGAATAAATTATCGTTGAGAATAGGTTTGAAAATAGGTTTGAGAATAGGTTTAGAGCTAATAACTCTTAAAGGGCTTCAGATAGCACATTGCGTGTATTAGGTCAACTTAAGGAGGAAAGTCTACAGTTTACAGTTTTTATAAAAAAAAGTTATGTTAATGACCTTGTTGCAAAAATAATAGAGGTTAAATTAAAAAGAAAGGTAAGAGAATCCGAAATTTTTAGTTTAGACAACCATAATTCTTGATGTGTATGGGGCTGATTGAGTAGTCGTTGGATAGGCCATGACGTTCTGCATACAATGAGCTCTTAACTGTGACCGTACTCCCTGCAGTTTTTAAGATACAGGGTGTTATGTGAAAAACTAGCTTTTTTTCTTAATCACCCTGTAACTACTAAACGGTTGATATGCCCCCCCCCCCGCCTTACAATTTTTGGTTCGTGTGTACTATCACCTCCCGCTCTATTGACCTCCTAGTGGGAAACACCCGTATATAATTAACAAAGCCAACGTATAATCGATTCGTTTAATGAACGGACTTGAATGAGAGCTTTTTCAAACTAAACGATTAGTAGTGTTAAAACATTCGAAATATTCTGGAGTCCAAGGTCTGTCCTCGCCAAACTCACCCCTCTTAATGATGAAATACCAGTTTCACTTAGATAACTATTTTTCTCGCGATTTTACGGAAAATTAAGTTTCCTACCGAAATTCGCATATATAAGTTAACTCCGTTAACGCAGCAACACGCGCCGCTGACAATGCATTTTTACCAGTAGAACAAAAATATCATATTTCAACAAATTGCCAGCTGAGAGAAAGACTGTTAGGCATAAATTCGTTTTAAGCAGGTAAAAGTAAATTTTGTAATTAGGTAGAATCAGATTAAATCGGGAATTGTCTGAAATCGGTTGTTTAATTGTTTTTTTTAGGAAAACATAATAAATTTTGTTAACTTACATACATTCTTTAAATAATTTGTTTCATTGTTGAAATTAAACGAATAAAAACTGAATATTTTTGAAAAAGTTTGCTGTATTATTATTTTAAATATCTTTAATATAGAAAAATAAAAAATAAAAAAATATAAGAATGAAAAGCTGTAACCGTCGAGAGGCACTAAAAATGCACTTTGGAAACTCTATTTTACATAAAATAAATACTTTTGGAAATGGGTTTTAACGTATTTTATTCTTCTATTAATGGAGAGTAATTTTCAATTGTATTTATACAAAAAAGTCCAAAATGACGGCTCCAACTACCTTCAAACAGAGCCGTCCACGAGGTGTTTTGGTCTGCGCGGGGAGCTCCACAGCTCTGCCAGTATATCCGAAGCTAATGGGGTTGATAATCTGATGCGGACCTTACAAGATAAGTAATAGTGGCTCTACTTTTTCAAAATGACATTATTAATGATCGTGTCACATTTTCAGAAAATGTAATGCAGTAATCGGGATTGTATGACATTCAGACAGCATTACTGGCACATAGTGGGGATACTGTCATTTATAAAGACAATTTCGAGTCCGCATTTCATTCCTCACTTCATTTCTCAGCTCGCTTCCAATTTGTGGAGAAGTGTGATATCAATAGATGATGGATAGTGCAAGTGACAGCAAGTTTTTTGGACTAAGTCCCCTGCGGGGGAACGTACTGAGACTGAGTGTATTACAAAAGAGAGGGCACTTCTTTTGAACTTCATTAAGACCTTTGAAAGCGTACCGGAATTGTGAAATCCCACAAATGCTTTTATAAAAACATAACAAAACCGAATTTAGCTTCACATAAACTGTTAACAAGTTATGTGAATAAAAAATCAGGTTCTAAGCGTGCAGATGTTAAACGAGAAGTAAACACCATCCGGTCTAATTATCGAATCTCTTTAGCTCATATGAAGTTTCTAGTTATTGGACATCAAAGTAAAAAATTGGAGAAATAAACTAATTTTATTAAATTTTACAGATATTCCCGCTAAAATGTCTGATAGCCGTTGCATTTTCATACAAGGTTTGGAAACCTCAGAATGTTACTTTTCATTTGATCTTACACTTGTACCTATCTGTATGCAACCGATTATGTGATAAGCCCACAAGATTACTAAGCCCGGCTTAACGACCAAGAAGCTTATGCTGTGTGTTTGGAGGAATTGCAAGGGAATGATCCAGTATCAGCTGCTCCAATCGGTCGGTTGTGTTCCATCAAGACTATAAAACGCTCAGAATTTTTCACTTCATCTATGCATTATTTTTATTTTTTTACATACAGACTTTACACCCCTTTTCACTCCCTTAAGGTTTGAATTTCTAGAAATCTTTAGAGAGAACTTAGTGATTCTATACATTACCAAAAAAATCTGTTTTCCAAATTTCTTGGTTTGGTATTTTCGGCTCGGTGATGATGTACAGTCAGGCAGTCAGGACAGTACTATTTATTTTATTGCATATGCCTTTGTATTTCTCCCCGCAATGAGAAAAAGGAGTTGCAGCGCCGAGTTAATGAGGAAAATGTCGCACCAAGTTTAATGCGGCGAATTCGAGGAACAATACATTCCCAGCACATACTGATTACCAGCTGAGAGCTGCTGCGACTAGCAAGAAGAAGATAAAAAATCTTAGCGGATTCATTGTTCTGTGTGCCTGCCCTTGTGACCAGAAATTTGGATTTAGTAAAAGTAACATGATATCGCAATAAGCGACACTTTTATATATAAGTTGAACGATCGAACAGTCCACGTGGATCACGTAGAAAACGGGACAAGTCAAGATAGCTACTCCTTTTATAATTATCTGTATTCTTCTATCTGCTTTTTTGCTCTATTATTATATAAATATCTTGAAATAAATGAAAATGAACCAAATTTAGTGAAGAAACTAAATTTTCAATAATTTGATATAAATAGAAGCCTTTGATTGCAGCACGTACAATTAAATTTTGTAGAACCTTTTCTTTGACGATGAAATTCGGCTCGTAGATATCAAGTTTGATGCAGAGGCTTAATAAAATTCGATATACTTAGGTACTTTTAGAACGTTTGTTGCAGACTCGATACTAATAATTTGGCGTTCCGAACCAAAAGAGATAATAACCGGTTTGATCACTTTCAAGCTGCGATTCTGCATAGTTAAAAAAAATACAAAGCAACAATTTTAGAGGATTTGAATGAATGATAAGAGTAATACCAATTGATAAGAATGATTTTCCAGTAACAATTACACAGATGTTTAGAACCTTATAGAAAGCTATTTTAGTTGGTTATAGATTAATTGATTGAATTATAGGAAATACATTAGGAAAATATTAATTTGTGAAATTCGTTATAGAGCTCCAACAAAGGTTCAGTGATACTTTTATAATGCAATATAAAAAAAAGGAAAAAAAGGGGTTTTAAATTGGACACATTTTTTTTAATGTACATGGCACAGGTATCTGTTGAAAAGTGCGTGCCTTGACCTCGAGTTGGATAATTCTCATTGTACAATACTAAAACTTAATGACAACTCTCACTTATTACAAATAGAATAAAGAAGGATTTTTGGCTACCGCAGATATAACAGGCTGCACACATGGGATATCAATAATAAAATGTGTCCAAGAAAAAACAGGGTGTTCCGGAAATATCTATAATCCTGTAAGGGGATGAAAGCAGAGGTCATTTGGGTCAAAAAAGTCCAGATACTTTTATATCGAACTCCGCTTATTTATCAAGTAAATCGATAATATCGATTTTCGAGGTTTTGCATACCTCTTCAGAGTAATTTCGTTATAAGTTCTATTATAATTAATGTATTGTGACGTTCAAACGTTCATTTAAAATAACACATATTGGCCTTTCTAAGAATGCATAATAAGTTATAATTGCGCTGTCAGTTATTTAAAACAAAAAACAAAAAAAAAACAATTTTCTCTAAGATTTTTCATTTCACCAACATTTTTGTCTCGTTTCAGTGTACATTTATTCGAAATATCACCATTGTTATTCGAAATATCACCATTGCACGAACTTGGCAAAACTATGGAAAAATTTGCACATTATGTCCCCTTTCTAAAATGACCTCCCTAAGTGCTTTACTGGCTATTAGATAGGCTACTTTTCCATTTCGAAAATGGAGTGGGTAATTTCGAAAAAAAACACTTATTTACCAAATTTGATATTTACGTAGATTTCGTTATTCCGCATCTTTTAGTGCTATTAATTTTTGCGAGATGGGCAAGCTCTGGGAGGGGCGGGGGTTCAAAGTTTCATAGTTTTCCTAAGTTCGTGCAATGGTGATATTTCGAATAAATCTACACTGAAGCGCGACAAAAATGTTGGTAAAATGAAAAATTTTAGAGAAAATTGTTTTTTTTTTTTTTAATAACTGACCGCACAATTATAACTTATTATGTATTCTTAGAAAGGCCAATATGTGTTCTTTTAAATGAAGATTTGAACGTCACAATACATTAATCACAATAGAACGTATAACGAAATTACTCTGAAGAGGTATGCAAAACTTCGAAAATCGATATTATCGATTTACTCGAAAACCTAGCTGAGTTCGATATAAAAGTATATGAGTTCCATATAAAAGTTTTTTGACCCAAATGACCTCTACCTTCATCCCCTTAAAGGATTAAAGACATTTCCGGAACACCCTGTATGAGCCACAAGAACTTCAAATACCGACGGTCCAAAGTAGTTTCATATTAAATGAACGAACAGTCGCTAGATGAAATCATAGGGCATACTAAGTTTCCCATTTCGTTTGTAACACCCAGAAATAATGTTAGTAGAGCGAAATAGATGGGACACCCAAGCATAATATTAAGTAATTTTCCTCAAGATAAGTCGAGAGCGCGATCACTTAGAGAGCTGAAATTTTGCATACGGAAAAAAAAGTAAATTCGAGGTTAAAAAGGGACAAATTGGACAACTCCTTTTTAGGGTTGCCATACAGAACTCCGTTTTTCACTACATATTTGGCCACTGTCTGAGAACATGTCGATGTAGAAAGGTTAAATCTCGTACATGGCATATTAATACCAATAGTATGCTGTGAAAACGTTCAATCCTAATATTATATCTGCAGCAACTGCCAAAACCAAAGCCTCCATCGAATACCAGAGATCAGCTAAAAGGCCCACTTTCTTGTGAACACAAGTTATATATCTCCGATGGTGCGATGTGGCGCCGGTGCTGTCTTACGCCGAGTCAGGTGAGGTCTATTCTATTCTATGAATTGTATGCGAAAAACTACTTCAAATATTATACTTGCACAGATGGATGATAATACGAAATTGCATACGTATACGGGCATCCATCTAGTGTATCACAAGAATATCTCTTAGACCAATTCTAGCTTTTTTACTTATTAACATGTGAAATTTTTCTCTCCACAATTTAGCTGGGTTTTAAATAAAACAGTTATTATAAGGCTCTCCTGGGAAATCTAAACAGCATGCTCGACACTTCCTAAATCATTTACCACGAAATAAATGATTACTTTTACTTTGTTTACCTCACACTGCCTGTCTAGTCACATTATATAACTACTTTGGCAATGATCGCGATTTCCGATATTACCGCCTCTTTGAGGTTTAAAACGTAAACAAATTTGTATTGCTGAAAGTTAGCATCAGCTGATGGTAGAACTGGCTATAGTTGATGAAGGCTTTCGTTAAATTTTTACAAGCCGAAGCCGAATATTTCTTAAGAGTATATCATCAGGACAGCAATGAAACGCTGAAAACTTCTTGCTGTCACTGCAGGGAACTCAGATGCCAATAAGTTGATAAGATTTATTTAAAAATCTATATGTGAATTATTTTAAGGAAGATTGGTTGTCTGCACAATTAAAATGATTTTTGGGCATCCCATTTTTAACTAATAAGTAGAAAGCGGTAATGATTTTTTTACTCTTTCGAGACCCGTACAATACTTATACGAGTCTACAGGCAATTCTCAACCTACTGCATATGAGCAGAGAAAATTTAAAGACAAGTACCGAGGTACCGTCAGTTTCTGGCCTGAAGCCGAAGATCAAAAAATTCCACAAATAATTTTTTTTTAGAGTATAGGTACTGTGTGTAATGTGACAGCTGTCCTGATAAGATCGCCCTATTACTGCTGATCGAAACACATTACACACTCAAAACGTACTCAAAAATGCTTTGTCCCAGAGGGTGTCTACTTACACCAATGTAAGAAATATTTTTCTCCAAATATTAGAGGGAAAATGCTACGTCGTTACAGCTTGGTCGGAGAAATTTTATTTGAATTAAATAATTGCGTTACATACACATATATAGAAGACAGATAAAACGTTTTGCTGGCAACTATATGAAGAATGTATTACAGGGGTGGCCCATTGAAGAAGTGCAATAAAAAACATTATTGAATTTTTTCCTTTAAGTTACTTTTCAATATACCAGGAACTGCGTTCTCTGATAAGTAAACTGAATCCTTTACGTTCAGGATCGGTTTTAGTATAAGAAAAGCTTTGTTTCGCACAAAATTTGTTTTCCCTTAGACAAAAGTAATATTTTGAGGTCATTGCAACTGGCAAACACGCAGAATAAGTGTTGTATATTTAGTGACACTTGAATGGTTAAGAAGAAATTGCGCATGTGCCTTTATGATGTATGCTGGCACCAAAGTAGCAGTGTTATCCTCTGCCTGGTGTAATTGAAATTAAAGTAGTTGCAGCCAGACCTTTTCAAAATCCTTGGGGTATCGTTTCGTAAATGCTTGCATGTGTCTGCATGCACATAGCAAAATAACAAACTGGGATAAGCGTCTAGCTCAGCAGAGACCATAAATTAGAAAAGATGGTGCGTGTGACGGAATTCGGAAGTGTTCTTAGTTTAAAATTGTGGGAAAAAGTCGGTGCTGTTCTTTATTAAAAAACAAACAAATAAAAAACTTTATGTATTCAAAAGAAATATAAATGGAAAAAGAAAGAAAAATGGAGAGCTCTCACCTCACTGAGTGTAATGTGACTATCAGAACCAGCCTAACACAAGCTTGCTGTAGTGACACGTTTAATCAATAAACGGCCAACAATACATGCGTTGCAACCATTTAGCCGCTGCTAGTATTAGTACGGTAAACTAAACATAAACCGAACACCAGATAAAATGACATGCAACATAGAACCAGAAAATCTAAAAAAGTTAAATAGAACATAAATACTAAATATTATATAGACGTTTTTTTAAAACATGCTTAGAAACGTCAACAATAAATTGCTCAGCCATATTACTAACACTAATGCACGTGCGATTAACTGGTTCACACATGCTAAAATTAGACCTTGAGGAGTTAATATGCAACAGAGGTAGCCTTCTGAAATTGTGCCTACTATCACGCAAAAAGATTTTCTTGAGTAATAACGGTGAATCAATATTCCCATTTAAGAGTTGATGCACAAAAGTTACATCGGAATCCATGCGAATTATCTCAAGCGAGTGGATATTGAAAAGATTCAAGCGATCCTCATAGGGTTGAAGAATTAATTAATTATTCCAGGGTAGGTACCTAAGAGCAAAGCGTAGAAAGTTTCGCTGAATAGACTCGGTACGATCCCTCACAAACCAGGTGTACAAACTTAATATTATGGTAGGATTTGAAAACTCTCGGTACCAACGTTTTATAAATCCCAGCATAGAACTACTCTTTGATAACATGATATGGGAGATAAAATTCAATATATGGTCATATTTGACACCCAAGTCACAGACAGAGCCCACACGGTGAATCGAGGAATCAGGGAACTCGTAATCATAAGAGATTAGTATCTGATTCCTATGGAAAGTCTTAACCTCACATTTGTCGATATACAGTAACACATTATTGCTCTTACACCAATTATAGAATTTTTGAAAGCCATCCTGTACCTGTTCACAATCGCTAACAGAATTAATCTGAACGAAAAACCTAACATCGTCAGGACAAATCAAGAGCTTACAATATTTTACCACACAAAGACAAGGTCGTTAATAGACAGAATAAAGAACAACTCCCGTAGGTACGCCGGAGGAAGCCTTCAAGACTCCAGAAATGGAATGGTGCAATAAGATTTGTTATGTTCTGTTATTTAAATAAGACTCCGACCATCTTAGTGATGTTGGGGGAAACCCATACTTTTCCATTTTAAAGTGTATCACGGAGTAAGAAAACTT
Organism: Dioctria rufipes; assembly: GCA_963924295.1. Lineage (NCBI taxonomy): Eukaryota > Metazoa > Arthropoda > Insecta > Diptera > Asilidae > Dioctria > Dioctria rufipes. Next base: position 78,734,926 of record OZ002741.1, on the reverse strand, counting down.
ATCGAAGGCTTTACTAAAGTCTGTATAAATACAATCAGTCTGGTAGCCCTTTGAAACTCCGCCAATGGTATCCGAGACAAATCCCAACAAGTTAGTGGTTGTAGACCTGCCCGAAATAAACCCTTGTTGGTTTGAAGAGAGCAAATTCTTACTGGAAATTGATAGTTGATAGTAAATGATAGATTCATTCGAATAATTTGGGCATTCAAGATAATTTTTCAAAAGCCCTATATTAGAAATTTCATTTTTGCTACCTCTTTTGTGGATAGGTATGATAAGAGTTTTTTCATAGCTGCGGGAAACAACCACTATTGACCGATCGTTGAAAAATAATTCTCAGCGGAGCTGCCAAGGAAAGGCAGCATGATTATAAAAACGGTAGAGGGATCCTATCAGGACCAGTTGTCAAGTCATTTGGAAGCCCGTTAATATGATAGAGTATATCCTCTTCTGAAGTTGAAGGGATAATGAATGAAACATTATGAGGCTCATTCATATGACTGTAGTTGCTATTTTGAGGTTGATAATTTGAGGAGATAAAGCCATTATCAAAAAAAGAAGCAAACATATCGCAAATATCAGACGAATCATTACTAGCAGAATCTTTGTATCTCATGGTGTTGGTAAGTGGCAGTGTTTATGTTTCGTGTATTGCAACATAATTTATTAATTTAAAACTCGTTTGTGGGTCAAAGCAGTAGGGATTAGATATCTCCCCACTACCTTTAAAGATGGCTCTAATCCTTATACTTGATGAGGACGTATAAATCACGGATGGCTCTCCTACGCGTATTTCTGGAGATGCTGCCCTCTCCATCTCTTTGGTGATTTCATGGATTCAGCTTTGCTGTTGTGTTGTTGCTCCCGCTTGACTATACGACTCACGAATTGAGCAGTATCCTAGAATTAATAAGTTTTCGCACCCAGGATTTGTCTTTGGGGGAACAATAATTACTTCCAGTTAAAAGAAGGGTCAGAAAAATAAGGCTCTAAACTGCAGCCCTGAGCCCATCTGAGCACTTAAGAATAACTTCTTTTAAATGACTCGAGTTTCAAGTTTCGTTTTTTTTACAAATTCGTATTTCGTGGGGTACATTTTCCCTCCTTGCAAATTTCAATGGAGTTTAAATGAAATTTTTACTTCTGTTGTGAATATAAATCTTGATGCTGATCAATTGATTTTATCATAGAACGAAACAACCAATTGATCAGCACTTCCTCATTGAGTCATTGCTTTGCGAGTTACTAAGTAAGACCTTGCACAATAAATACTCGTAGAATGCATACAGGTCTTACTTAAGTGTGCCAACAGTAGCCCCATTAAAAGTTGCAACGTATCGCATTTCATAACAAACTTAGAATTATTTGGTTTGTTGTGAAAGCGCGTATAATATACAACAAGTGGCTACCTGGTTAAAAATATTCTAATATGACGCAACATAGCAATGGCCCAGAAATTAAACGAATAAGTGAGGTGACATGGTGACTGACCGGAGAAAGCTCTGCGAGTTCTTTCTAATATTGCAAAGGGTCAAGTTGCAAAGACTCTCGTTCGTGCGGCTTTCAGTAAAATATACGCGATCGAAGGGAAGAAGTTTTTTTAAATAAACATTTTTAAATTAAAGAAAAGTTTTTTGTGTGGTGAACTTCCCTAAACGATCCAAATACAACATTTGGCGCAGCCGGTAGGATTTGAATAGTGTGGGCAAGATATTCTGCATCGTCAAACCTGCACTTGAGTCTGATTGCGGGGCGCTATTCGACCTGCAGAATAACAAAAAAAGAAAAAGAAAGTAGGAAAGTGAAAAAAAGAGGAGATCTATTAAAAAAAGCAAAGAAAAGTGTGTGAATAATAGTACCTAACAACTCGCAGCTGAACCGGATGCAGTACACACATTCCAATTTTTGAAGCAGCATATCTCCCAAGGATTATAAATAAACAAACAAAAATTTTGTAAGATTTTTATATAATTTATTATTTTTTAATTGTTAATAAATAGCAATTTAAGATGAAAATATATGTAAAATTTTTTTTTATACATAAATTAAAATATATGAGAGAAATTGCATACATGTATATAAAGAAAGTCTTGTAAGCATATATATACGAATATAATATATTTTTGAACTTATATTGAAAAAAAAAGAAAAGAAAAAAGATCTTTACGTAGGCGAATACAGTAAAAGTATATTAACAATTAGTTGGAAATTTTTTTTTTTTTTTTTCGGAAGAGACTTGTAAATCTTTTATCATCTCTAAAATCTGCCAAATGGAGATAAATCTGCGAATCTGATATCACTTCTTACAACGCTATATTCAGTGAGCGCCACACTTGTAAAGAATTTCAGTCTTATTTAGTCATGATATAATATGGTGCGGGGAGGAAAAATTGAAAAACATACAATTTGAGTTTGATATAACGAAACCAAACATTTAGTTCCCTCAGTTTTAGTCCAATAATGCGAAATACACGCATAGGTGTATATCATGGTCAAAATTGCACTTTATTTTAGTGCTGTACAAGTGAGATAAAATTGAATTGTGTTCAGATAGTGAACTTCCGAATTAATGTCACAGACAACGGATAATCCGACAGCAAATTCAACGCCAAAATCTGCCAATCCTGCCTATCCATTTTACGTGTTCAGTAAAACTCAAAAGAGATTTTGGAAAAAAATTAATTCTTTTTCCTTTGAGAACACAAGCCCAAATTTAAGTGCAGGTAGCACTGACCCCAGTACAAACAGCAACCCGGCAGAGAGCGGGGAAGCGTCTATGCTAAGGTGAGGAAAAGAATTCAGACGTAGATCAAAATCTTGTCCGCGATTATTACAAGAAGACAATATGGCAACCGTACAAGTTGACATAGCAAAAGTTAACCAACAGATTTTCAATAGTATTCCCATTTTGACGGGTGACATAGGAATAAACCTAGAGTAAGAAGTAAGCATATTTAAAAACTGTTGTAAACATGTAATAAATTGCTTATCTGTTGAAGAAATTCCGATTTTTTTAACCCTCCTCCCCACATGCTTTAGAGGTAGAGCAGCCACCTCGTTAGAGGGGACACAATTTAAAAATTTCAGCGAATTAGAGACCAAAATTCATAGCAAACTGGCTAACACAAAGAGCTACGTGACCTTGGTAAATGAACTCCGTGTGCTATACCAGATACCTGGAGGGACGTTGATAGATTTTGCACACAGAGTGAAAGCTTTATATAAAAATTGTGTCTCAAAAATTCCTGAGCGTCATAAGGGTGATGCTGCTAAAGCAGTAGGAACCGAGCTTATGGAAACGGCCATATATGTGTTTAAAACAGGGATAATCAACCCTAATCATAAAATCCATCTTATGCAAGATACAAGTCAGGACCTGTCTGTCGTAATCGAGAATGCGGAAAAACTTGAGGAGATAGAAAGGCAAGCAATGTCGATGTACCATAACCCTTTGGGCATTCAATTAATGAACCCATCAATGGGAAACGGATATCCAGTTACGAATAATTTAATGGGGATCCAACAAAATCCAAATTATTACCAAGTACCTTCTCATGAGAATAATTCTTACAGTGAATGAAGATATACGGCACATAATCGTCAAGAAAACGATAGGCGGAATCCGCCTCCCATAAAATGTAGTTTCTGCAATAAGGCAAACCACACTTTCTCTGAATGTTTCCAGCGGAAAAAAGCAGGGTTCTGCAATAACTGTCCAAGTTATGGACATGTCGCCCAGAATTGTAGAAAGAGAACCACTAACCAAAAACCTCAGATAAATTCGTTGCAAACTAATGGAAAGCCAGTGTCGCATACAGCATTTTTTACAAAGCCACTCCAACGATGTGAATTTTGTCAAAGAAAGGGACATACTATGACCAACTGTCGAGCTAAGCAAGAGCGGGACAGCAAGAGACCACAAAGTGCTCAAAAAACAAACAATTACTCGGAAAACTAGATGTAGGATTGCGTCGACACCGCGGAAGCCTGAAGAGCACCAATGAAAACCGGTGTCAGCCCTCCCAAGCCCCTAAGTGCTCAGTTAAATTACCGTTGGATATAGCAGCTACTTCCACGGTCGAGCTCTTAGTCGACACGGGAGCTCATGTTAGTTTCATAAAAAAGTCGGTATTACAAAATAATATTAAGATTAATTAAGGTAATAAAACAAACATTAACGGCGCTTTTTGAGAAGGTCAAACAGTAGGAACATGCAAGGGGAATTTTCCAATTAAAGCCCCACAAACATGTGAATTTCATGTAGTAAAGCACAACGGGAATGTACCTTGCGATGGAATACTAGGCTACAATTTCTTGTCAAAAGCAGGTAATATTAAGGGTCCACAGAAAACCTTAGAGTTCCCAGTCTCAGAAGTAAATAATACAAACTTCGCTATACCACTAAACTTTCACATTGAAAAGAAGGGGTTGAACATAGAAAATAGTCCCTTCGAAACGTTGAAAAACAAAAAGTCGGTCCATTTTCCAAAATGGGAACTTGGTAAGCTGGAATCTGAACGTTGCTATAATCGAAGCGATAATAGGCAACGCCAACTGAATGGAGTAGAAAATGGGAAGGTTCAGAGAAAAACCCACATTCCTGCCCGCTCAGAAAAAATTGTGAGAATTCCAGTGGAAAGTAATGGTGAATTTGTATGCATGTCAAAGGAGATAAGACCTGGTATATTTGTAGCAAACTGTTTAACAAAGGCAGTAAAAATGGAAATCACAACTAAAATACTTAATTCCAGTAACAATGATGAAACGCTAGACCATGTTGAATTAGAATTACAGCCGATTGAAGATTATCACATTACAAATTGGAATGAAATCAATAATACATCTAAGGTTAAATCAAATGTAGGAAGTAAGAACTGCATATACTACATAGCCGACAAGAATAGGCGGAACAAGATACTGGATAAGGAAATCGTCTTGGATGAAAGTCTCAATAAAGAGGAACAGAAGGCATTGCGGGGTTATGTCATGAGTATAATGACATTTTTTTATTACCAGAAGATAAACTATCATAAACAAATTCTGTAAAGCATGAAATACATATTAAGCAAGATCATGCACCAGTAAATCAGAAAATGTATAGGTTACCTGAGAGACAGAGATATGCTATCCAGGAGCAAGTGGAGCAAATGCTTAAAAATGATATTATTACACCGAGTATCAGTCCGTGGAACTCACCTCCTCTAGTAGTACCTAAACGGGATGGTCCGAATGGAGAAAAACAGTGGCGAGTCGTTGTTGACTTCCGAAAACTATATGATATTACTATAGGTGATGCCTTTCCCTTACCAAGGATTGAGGACATATTCGATGAACTAGGCCACTCAAGATATTTCACAACATTAGATCTGGCCAGTGGTTACCATCAAGTCCTAGTTGACGAAAGAGATCAATCCAAGACAGCTTTTAGTACTCCACATGGACATTTTGAGTTCAAAAGAATGCCTTTTGGGCTAAAAAATTCTCCAGCAACATTCCAACGCTTAATGAATCACTTCTTAACCGGACTTCAAGGATTCAGATGTTTTGTATGTTTAGACGATATTGTCATATATGGAAAGAACTTATCGGATCATAACGAGAAGTTAAGAAATGTATTTGAAAGATTGCGAAGGAATAATTTAAAGCTGAAAATTGAAAAATGTCATTTCTTACGAAAAGAGGTAGTATACTTAGGATACAAGTGTTCTAGTAAAGGGGCTTTACCAGACCCTTCAAAGGTAGTTTGCGTCCAAAACTTTCCACAGCCGAAAACTGTGCTACAAGTTCAGTCTTTTCTCGGTTTAGCAAATTATTATAGGAAATTCATCCCTAGTTTTTCTAAAATTTCCGAGCCCCTCAACAAACTTCTGCGGAAAAATACTAAATACAAGGGGTCAGACCAATATGAAGATGCGTTCAACAAACTCAAGGAATTGCTTACCTCACCGCCTTTACTAATATATCCCGACTTCGACAAACCCTTCATATTAACGACAGATGCCAGCAGAGAAGCATTGGATGCGGTGTTAGCTCAGGAGAAGATCGGTGAAGACCAACCCATTGCTTATGCAAGCAGAACCTAAATAAAGCAGAACGGAACTACTCTGCCACCGAAAAAAAATTATTGGCAATAGTGTGGGCCACACGGAATTTCCGATGTTATTTATACGGCCGCAGGTTCACTATCTACACAGACCATAAACCCTTAAAAGGCATTTTCAATAGTAAAGACCCCTCCTCACGTTTACTTCGATTTCATCAAAAGCTTTCGGAATACGACTACAGTATAGAGTACAAACCAGGAAAATTTAATAAAAACGCTGACACACTCAGCAGAATTCCCTCTAACGACAACAGTGACAATATGAATAAAGAGCGTGGAATTCGGATAACCACAACAGCACAAGTTCACCACGAGATGGATTCTGAAGTTGAAACGAATTTGTGTCACCCATCCTGTCATGTTTTAACCAGGGCACAAAGGAAAGTAAATGAGGAAGACCTCAAGGAATTGGAAAATGGGAGCCCAAAACCCAAGGAGAACGGAAAGCCAGACGAAAAGAATCCCGATACTAGCTCAGTTAGTTCAGAGGAGTCCAACAACGATGAAAGAATAACAGTTCTCAGTAACCGGAATGACATTAATGTCATTCTACGAGATTACCATAACTCACCCCTCGGAGGGCACTTAGGAATCTATAAGACATACAAACGCATAAGGAGAAACTACAAATGGAAAGGTATGCTAAAAGACATCCATAAGCATATTAGGAAGTGTGTTCCATGCAGCAAAAACAAACATGGAAAGAACATCAAAATGCCTATGGTAATTAGTAGTGTTGCCGAAAAGCCATTTGATAAAGTATATTTAGATATAGTCGGACCTCTGCCAGAAACCCGTAATGGTAATAAATATATCCTTACACTCTTGGATGACGCAACCAGGGTGTGTGATTGCAAACGTTTAAAAAATGGCGAGGCAATCACAGTAGCTAACGGTTTTTACAAGCTAATGATGAAATATAATATACCTAAAGCAGTAGTCACAGACCAAGGCGCAAACTTCACTAGCGCCATTTTCAAACAACTATGCAAACTATTTAAAGTCAAGAAATTACAAACAACAGCTTACAACACACAGGCAAATGGTGCTCTGGAAAGAACACATGGACCTTTAATTGACTACCTGAAGAACATTGTGGATGATAACATAACAGAATGGGATCAATGGCTCGAGGAAGTAGTACATGTTCGTAATCACTCACCTCATGTAGGAGGAAAACATACCCCTATGGAAGCATTGTGGGGATTTTACGATCCACCTCCTAATAACTTAAAAAAAGAACCTGAACCTATCTATAATTTTGATGATTATGACAGCATAAGAAGAAGAAAAATGCAATTACTTCATAAAATGGTAAGAGAAGAATTGCTAAAAAGCAAACTAAAATCCAAGGAAAACTACGACAGGAATGCACGAAGTGTAAAATTTCATGTAGGTGACCGAGTTCTTTTAAGAAACCCTACTAAAAAACATAAACTGGCACCCATTTGGAATGGACCGTATGAGATTAAAAAGGTTAACAATGATGTCAATTGCACTTTACAAATTGGACATAATACCCTGGGTGGCACCCCAGACAGATGTAATACCTCTAAATTCCACTGGCGTAATGTACGAACAGCATACATGTATGTGCACACATGGGTCATATATACGCAGATCCAGATGATGCAAGAAACCGAAGCACTAGGATTTATTGAAAAATGCGAGAAAACAATAGGACATCTGTGTACGCTACAGTTAAATGATGAAGAAACCGAATCATGCAAAACATGGGAAACCGAGTTACGAAGGCAGGTAAACAAGGTAAACGATAGGTTAAGAGATATAAATTTCTATTTGCAAGTTAGAAGTAAGCGAGGAATAGTTAATGGAATAGGTAGGGTGAGCAAATTTTTATTCGGTACTATGGGTGACAGAGATGCCGAGCAAATATATCCCAAATTAAATAACTTAGAAACTCAAGACTCTGAAAATGTGCACTTGATAGAAAAACAAATTAGCCTAGTCAAGTCAAAATTCAATGAAATAAATCAGGCTTTTAAGAACGTTACGGAATACCAACAAAACTTAGAGGATCGCTTTAATGGCTTGGTAGAAAATGTAATTAATTCCACCCGAATTCTCAAATCGGAAATAAGAACCGTAAATATTAAAGCAGACATTAATGAAATATTGATATATATTTTACATCAGCTTCAACAAATATATCAACGGTTAACAAATGAATTATTGGTGATAAATGCCTTACATCAGCATACCTTACACCCTCTGATTTTGACAGCCAACGATATATCACAAATATATAGTGAAATCAGTAAAAGAGGCATGACAAACCTCTTGCTGGACTTCAAAGCTGTCAGTCAAATAATTAAAACTGATTCTATACAGTTAGATAACAAACATTTCATCCCTATCACGCTTCCATTGCCCTAAAATACAGTATATACACTTAATAAAGTATACTTATTGCCAACACCTATCTCACCCAAAAGCTCCGCTATTTTCAAAATTGAGGCAAATTACTTCCTGAAAAGCACTCGAAACCAACAGTATTTAGAAATGACAACACTAGACTTTAAAGAACACTGCAAAAGGTCTACTACTACGAGTGATATTATATATATTTGCTATCAAGCCCAACCTAGTACACTTATAGGTAACAAAGCCAATTGCATGGCGAACTTATTCAATAACTCGCTAAGGGGACCAGCTCCTTGCGAGCACAGATTAATAAATAATACTGTTAATACCCTAACAAAAATGGTCAGGCAAAATTCTTGGATGTTCGTATTTTTCTCAGAGGCAACCCTTTTAACAAACTGTAGTAATCATTTTGGTCACTTAACCATCAACGGCACTGGAGTCCTCGTTTTAAAACAACCCTGTACGTATACGTTAGAAAACTATAGAATTCCTTTTGAAAACAGCTTTAGTTATTATCCCTCAATACACCAGCCTGAACTCTACAATGTTCCTAAAGTATCATTCAAACAAGGTCTTTATGACGAGCTACAAGGTAAATTTAATATTAACGAAAATCTAAAGGTAAATACTCATAGAAATCATAACTTCGCCCTCGTTAGTGAGAGTAAAGATTTAGATGACTTGGAAAGAGAAATAAATTCAGTAAAGTCAAGTAGGGAAAGAAAAAGGCATCAAATTCAAACACATGCCAATACAGGAATAACTATAGCGTTAGTCGCTGGATGAATTTTGTGCCTGGCCTTAAAATTTCTATTACGGAAAAGAAACCAAACTATTCAAGCAAAGGCAACGCCCATAATCTCATACCCTACTCCTCGATGATCCCAAGAGATCGTAAGTATACCTCACCTCCCTTTAACCCCGATAGCAATTTCCGAAATACCCGCAAAACATCTCCCGGGAAAGGAAGAGCCGAACGCATTTCCTATTCCAGATAGCAACACTTCTAAAACGATTGTGTCACGGAAACTTGATCAAAAACCACCAAAATTACCCTTGAACACACCCCAAATGAAGCCATATATAAAGGGTGTTATTTTGATATTCAAAGAAAAATGCCATTTTTTGAGATAAATGATCGGATCTTTATTTCATTACAAAGAGGAAGGTATGCCGTTAATAATGGAAAATAACATCAGCCAAATGACCACTACAACCACGCCTACAGGACCATAACCTTTTCATGGAATTTTCCATAACCAAATCGCAAAGTGGCTGCCCTATGTCCTCGATAGCCTCACGCATTCCATCTTTGAGGTCTTGAATCGACGCTGGGCTCTCTTTCACGTGGCCCCAAAGGATGAAGTCGCAAGGTGTTAAGTCACAAGATCTCGGTGGCCAATTGTGATCACCTCTTCGAGAGATAACACTGTCCGCAAATTTTTGCAGTAAAAGATCAATGGCTTCGTTGCTTGTATGGCACGTAGCGCCGTCTTGTTGAAATCAAACGTTGTTCAGATCAATACCATCCAATTCCGGCCATAAAAAATCATTAATCACCTGTCGATAGCGCAATCCGTTCACCGTAACTGTTGCTCCAGCCTGATTTTCGAAAAAGTAAGGTCCAATGACCCCGCGGGACCATAAACCGCACCACACAGTAACACGTTGAGGATAGAGAGGCTTTTCAACAATAATCCTTGGGTTTTCCGAACCCCAGAAGCGACAATTTTGCTTGTTGACGAAGCCATCGAGGTGGAAATGGGCCTCATCACTCAAGATGAGTTTTCGATGGAATTCCGGATCATTTTCATGCATTTCAAGGACCCAATCAGCAAAGACTCGACGTTGTTGATGATCGGCCGGCTTGAGTTCTTGTGTTAACTGAACTTTATAAGCCTTAAGACCCAAATCTTTATGCAAAATACGTTGTAATGATGTTTGTGGAATGCCTAATTCCAAAGAACGATGAGGAATGGACAAACCTGGGTTTTCTTCAACACTTTCGGCTACAGCAGCAATATTCTCGGCTGTTCTTGAGCGACGTGCACGGGTTTTATTCTTCACATCACTAACTTGTCCCGACAGCTCGAATTTTTCTACCAATTTCTGTATTGCGGTCCGACAAGGTGCTTCACGACGACCCAAAAATGTTCGAGTTTTACGAACCGTCTCTGCCACATTTTCACAATTTTTATAGTGAATTTTAATAATTTCAATGCGTTGTTGAATCGTGTATCGTTCCATTTTTATTAATGGCGTAGCTTCTACTTGTCAAATGTCAAAAAATGACAGCTCCAAAAGTGACATTTACCGAAATAGCGGGCTAATTAAAATAACACCTCTTATTGGAAAACCCGTTATATGAAGTTTAAAGTCAAGTCATGAAGGGCTTGAGAATTGAATATGCATGTATGATTACAAGGAAATATTTTTATGGCTTAGTTATTTTAATATTACTATTTTTTTATGTATTAGTATCTTTTTGTGACTTAGCTAATAGAGAGGTAATAATTTTTAATAATAAAAAATTGTAAAGTTTTGAGTTAATGAAAATCAAAAAGTTTTCCGCTGTAGGTACTGTGTAGTTTATTTTAATTTAGATTATGTGTATGTAATTTCAAAAGATTGAAAAAAAAATTTATTCTGGGTAATCAACTTATTATTCTTTTGAAAAATGTAGTCATACCCATATCTAAGAAAATCAAAATAAATAATAATTTTAAATTTCTGTTCGACCAAACTGAATATATATATTGAATGTGTCTATATATTACGTAAAAGTACACTTTCATTTGCAACATATCTCAATATTAAAAAAAAAAAAAAAAAAAAAAAACAAAATTATGTTTATTCTATTATTAAATTATGTTTTTTCTATTATTCATAAAATTGATTAATTTATAATAAGTGCATTATATATGTATTTTCGTATATGTGACTAATTCCAAAAAAAAAAATGAACTTCTATCATTAATTACTAGGTACACATATTATATATATTTTGCATTTGATACCTGTAAAAAAAAATGTATATCTATAACTCTAAAATTTGTACTAACTAATACTTATACTATATAAATTAACTGTCTACATTTGTCTAGAAGCCTACAGCAATTGTACTTATATTATATATATGAACCAGAGCGTAAGCGTAAGTAACTCAAAGCCAAACGAACAGAATAAATATAAAAAAATATATATATATCGTATTAGCGCACTAAAAATAAAACGGGCTCTCTCCTCCTCCATGGTTACCACGTCATCTCGACCCCCTCGATGCCGTTTTCATCACGGGGGAGGGTTGTTGTGAATATAAATCTTGATGCTGATCAATTAATTTTATCATAGAACGAAACAACCAATTGATCAGCACTTCCTCATTGAGTCATTGCTTTGCGAGTTACTAAGTAAGACCTTGCACAATAAATAGAATGCATACAGGTCTTACTTAAGTGTGCCAACAGTAGCCCCATTAAAAGTTGCAACGTATCGCATTTCATAACAAACTGAAAATTATTTGGTTTGTTGTGAAAGCGCGTATGATAAACAACAAGTGACTACCTGCTTAAAAATATTCTAATATGACGCAACATAGCAATGGCCCAGAAATTAAACGAATAAGTGAGGTGACATGGTGACTGACCGGAGAAAGCTCTGCGAGTTCTTTCTAATATTGCAAAGGGTCAATTTGCAAAGACTCTCGTTCGTGCGGCTTTAAGTAAAATATACGCGATCGAAGGGAAGAAGTTTTTTTAAATTAAAGAAAAGTTTTTTGTGTGGTGAACTTCCCTAAACGATCCAAATACAACACTTCAATAAAGACGAATCCTTGCCATATTTAAAACATTTCTGATGTGGGAAACAATACTGTTGCGTGCATGGCTTCTTATTGCCAATTCAAGGCACAATAATTCAGATATATTCAAAAGTTCCTTTATTTCGCTCTACTGTTTCCTTTTATAAAATTCACAAACAATTACCAATCAACTCTAATTTAATTATCGCTTGTAATCTATTTCTATTCTTCAAATTATCACAATCCAATTAGAACACTTTGGCCTGTTTATCCGCTTTCACTTATATTCACTGCATTGTCTAACAATAAGACAAGACTCGCTCTTGGCTGTGACAAGTGCTGTAATAATTTCTTTACAAATTGTCCAGAACTTTCCCAAAGATTCCACTCCAGAGAAGTCGATTCTTCGAACTTAAAGTTGTTTACTGTTCGTACATATATTATATATGCGAACTTTCTATTTCCAATATATGTATGTGGCTCTTAAATACGAAATCCAAAAAAAGTAAAATTTAATTTTGTCGTACGGGCGATCAGTGAAAACTGTTGAGGCGTTATTTCAATAGATGTGCGATATCCATACCATTAAATTACGCTAAATTTTGTAATTTTGTATACCTGTCCAACTATTAAAATAATTAAGTTTTTTTTTTGTCATAAAATATGAAAGATATTCATCGCGGTGTGTAAAAAGTTTAGTTTCGGGAAAAGTTTTATTTTCTTTTCCGGTGGAATGACATCCTACGGCCGTTCTGTGTTACAAAAAACGTAACGTAACATTAGGAATTAAAAAATAACGTTATTTGGAACGTTGTAATACAACCTTGATTTAAAAATTTTAGAAGTATTATACTAACAGGAAACTGATACATACGCCAGTAATAAAAATAAAAAAAAAGTACGAAAGTTGGGGCTATAAATAAGAATGCCGATTAAAATCAAAATTTGGTGGTTTATTTCATAATGCGTCAATTAAATACATTACTTCAATTTATGACTAACTCTTGCTTGGAATGTTCGAAATTTATAATTGATCTTAAACATATATAATTCCAAATACCCGTTAAAATGAAATTTCACTGACTTCTTCTACTAAATTCAACAAAACAAAATAATGATAACTTCAGCGAATATTATAAAAAAAAATGCAGCGTTCAGGAAAGGTAACAATGAATATCGTCGACATCTCTCGCTGTCGAAATTGAATTAATTCCGCTCTGATGACGCAATTGTGCTTAGGCCTTTAGTCTCCGTTTGCCGTCGCAATTGGCGTTAGTGTTGTTCTAGTTGTGCGCCAGAACAAGTATCTTTATATCTGTCGAGACCCAAGTTAAAGACGTTTTGTTGGTAAGTGTTATTATAGTCAATATCCAGAATAATCTTTATCTCAGTCGATACCCACGATAAAGCTATTATGGTAATAATATATACCAGCCAAGTCGAAGCCTTGTATGGTGTGAAGGCAATCAGCGCTTGTTGCAAAAAGAGATCGATTCAAGTAAGCATGCGATTTATATTGCCTCTGAAATACGCACACACTAACAAATTATTCGCAAATGCGCACTTCACCAAGAAATAACTCTAAACTAGTCAAAGAAACAATTATACGTTTACCTTACCGGCTGTGCGTAGCTAGCAACAGAAAAGTACTTTGATAATAGCCACTACGCGTAGCAACTGCAATTATGATCATAATATGTGTAGCCGTCCTTTTAACTTTTTTCATGTCATGAATACAGATTACTTATGATGATAAGAGATTAAATAAAACTATTGTAATATTGAAACCTTAGCTAAAATTTTTTTTAATCTAACTAAAATAACTAAAATAAAATAGACGAATTTGATTCAAATGACTTATCCTATTATTAATAAATAAATTCCATCTAATTGGATTGCATCTCCGGTCTCCGTATATTTATGTGCAATGTAGATCAAATTTGTCTGTTGTTGTCTCCTCTTGACAATTACCTTATCGACATGATGTGTGTCCGTGTGTATAGTTTGATTACATCCTATGATTTAGCTAAGTAGAAATAACCTGCATTAGAATCTTGTTTTCTGATTTGGTTTCCAAGGATATTTTTATTGTTGGTTTTCAACACATATCGTACGGTAGCTATTGCTGGCCTTCATTGCCCGCTCATGACTTTGCGAATCTTCACGCCCACCCCGCCATGTCGCCGAATCATGAGTTGAAAACATTCGAGAATCCTGTAAGTATAACTCCCAATGTCAGCAAATATCGTTTTTTCAATACTACCCCACCTCATATACTCGTAAGAAGTTCCGCTGAACATACTCGATACGGTTGATGTGTACACCGTAAAATGAAGACCAGACCTGGCTAGCATATTCAAGGAGGGATCCGAGAATTCATAATCATGAGTCATTGGTTTCTGATTCCTGTGAAAAGTCATTACCTGACATTTGTCGAAATTGAGTACCAAATTATTGCTTTTGCACCAGTCGTAAAATTTGTGGAGGTCACCGTGTACATGTTCACAATCGTTAAAGATTTAATCTGAGCAAAAAGTTTAATATCGTCAGCATAAATCAAGACTTTGCAGTGCTTCACAGCAGATACAATGTTGACAATAGATAGAATAAAGAGCTACGGCCCCAAGTGACTCCCTTGAGGTACGCCGGACGAAGCTTTCAAGACGCAAGAGATGACTCCGTCCTAATTTTAGGAATGTTAGGGGAAACCCATACTTTTCCATTTAAAACAATATCACAGGGAAAGATAACCTGTCGAAAGCATTACTAAAGTCAGTATAAATACAATTTGTCTGGATGCCTTTTGCATACCCGCCATTAGTATCCCAGATGAATTCCAACAAGTTGGTGGTGGTAGACCTGCCCGAAATAAACCCATGTTGGTTTGAAGACAGCAAATTCTTACAGGAAAATGATATCTGAGAGTAAATGATTGATTCAAATAATTTGGGCATGCAAGATAATTTGCAATAGGCCTATAGTTAGAAGTATCTTTTTTGCTACCTGTTTTGTGGATAGGTATGATGAAAGAATTTTTCCACAGCTGCGGAAAACAACCACTATCAAGCGATTTTTGGAAAATAATTCTCAGCGGGGCTACTAGGGAGAGGAAACATGAATTAAAAAGGCTGGAGGAATCTCATCGAGACCCGTTGTGAAGTCATTTGGAAGCCCATTAATATGAACGAGTATATCCTATTGTGTAATTGAAGGTATAGTGAATGAAACGTTATGAGAGTCGTTCGTATATCTAAAGTTGCTATTACGAGGTTGGAAATTTGAAGAGGAAAATGTACTTTCAAAAAATGAAGCAAACATATGGTAAATTTGAGATGAAACGTCATTAGCAGAATCTTTGTACCTCATGGTATTGGGGTAGTTGTTGGGTTTTTTTTCATATTAATAAACCTAAAAAAGTTACGTGGGTCACTAAATAATTTCGCACGCATACTTTGAATATACTCATCATAGAGTGAAGAGGAAAGTTCTTTGAACTCATTATAGGATATGAAGAAGTTGCTGTGACTTATAATGTCCTTGTCCCGCACAGTCCACAGTTTATATTTTCTATTTTTAAGGAGTTTCAGCTTCTTATTGAACCATGGCGGTGAAGTTTTAGAGATCCCCTGGCTCTCACGGGGAACATGAGAAACGAATACATCGAAAAGGATTGTGTAAAACTTAGAAACAGCTTCATCAACATTATTGCAAGACAGCAATGTGTTGAAATCAATAGAGGTAAGCCTACTAGAAAGTTCCGAAAAGTCAGCTTTTCTAAAATTGAAAAGGTATTGTGTTTCGTCACAATTTGCGAGATTTTCTGTTTCATGGCAATATGTGATTAGTAGAGGGGGTGATATTTGTCAAGGGTAGACATTATAACTGAGCTAGGTTCAACTAATAAGTTCCCCTCGTCAGTAGAACATACCAGGTCTAGCTGCCTACCCATGTCAGTTTTAACGTTACTGATTTTGCTGAGACTAAGAGATGAAATAGTGTCAAGGTCATTGTATATTGGGTAAGTTAAAATCACCAATAAGTAGTAATTCGTCAATAGGTTCCATTTACCATGGATAAAATTAGATGTTAAAGTAAGTAGGTCGTAAATATTTTGACCTTTGTCATCGACAATATTTATGGAGTCTGGAGGAATATAGCAACAAATTATGTATAAGTCATATTTTAGAAGGGACAGCTTAAGAGCTATGAGCTCAATATCGAGGGTGTTGGAGAAACAAGGAAGTTCAATATTGCTGCAATTGAACGTATTTTTACAGGCGAGAAGTACGCCACCGACACGAGCATCCGAAACAGTATGTCTATCTCTTCTAAATTTTGATAAGAATTGTGAAGGATTTCAGCATCGCGAATACCATAATGCAGCCAAGTTTCAGTGAAAACAACTATATCGAAACAAGCCGCGACAGAGGATTTCCAGATATGTGCGGTTTTTGTCCGAATCTCCCTTACATTTTGATAGTAAAGGGAAAGCGACTTCAGTTTTTTGGAACAACGTCGTTTATTTTAGCTTTATTTCTAGATAAGTCCAATATTTTCACGTTTATTTTTTATCTCTTTTCTTCCTTTACATTTAAGGGAAGTTTTGGGCATAATAAGCCAGCTTCCATGTACATATGGTGATAAGTGAAATAAGTAAAGATATTGCTCTAGCAGTGCACTGTACATCAATTTCATTGGAATCTGAATTAGCCGCTAGTTTGAGATTTTTTGCTGAAGGTAGTTCTCAGCTTGGAATAGCAAATGATTTAAAAATGGGAATATCGCAACCCACTTTTTCTCAGCATTTAGCAAGTGCACTTAATTTAATAGAACCGAAACTATGTCCACAATGGATTAATAAATTAGAAAGGCGGCTAAACGGTAATTTTATGGAAAAAGTCCTATTCCTGGTGAAATGAGTATTGGTATATGCTAAGCATCTTTATAAGATTAAATAAATAAAACTTACATAGAACACTTAATTTTTTTCACTTTTCAACTATTTAATCTTTTAAATCCATAACATTCATACTACGAATCTTAAACGCCACAATTAATTAGCATGATTCGATTCACTTGTTCTCAATAATGAAGTGAAACATGATTTTTTCACTTCAAACATTTTCGATAATCACAAACTGGAAAACTCGGAAACTAAGTTCTCCCAGCGGATTCAGCAATAGCGGCCAGGACATCGTACTTTCGATAACATTCCCATATGGAAGACATTTTAATGAGTGAGAAAAGTTTTGAATGATGAAAAAATATTCCGATGGGGATTAAGATCCTTTGTGTTTTTTCATGTCTGCACAATCACATGTGCCCACATTCGAATTTAATATAAGTATGCAGTCTCTACTTAGATGGATAAAAAAAAATTATAAATGTTATAAAAATGGAGGGTAGCGAATAACCAAGTGGTTCCGTTTAGTTGCCGGATACACGTTTGATTCAAGCATTAGTTCTTCAAGCTCTAATTAAACGCAATTTCAAATAATTTAATAATTTAACCGATTTAAGATTTAACATATTTTAATCTGAAATTAATTAAACGGGCCTTTGATTTGAACACTCAATCAAGGTAACACGCCACAATATTATTCCACATTTTCATCTGTTTGAATACTTTAATTTCAATTCTACTAACGAAACAAAATTATCCTGTCTGAAATGCAATTGTTCTTGGAATAATAACATTCCAAAAGTGATACGATTCTGTATCTAATTCCCAGTAATTAGTCATTTCAAGGTTCACGATTCTGCGGGACCTGTACTTCACAGGGATTGCAACAGTCACTGCAGACTGGGTATGGATTTTCTCGTGTTCCAGATGAAATTAAATTAGGACGAATGACTTAAATTCTGGTGCAACGTGTTTTCTGATTACGATTTCTGAGTGAGATACATACATCACTGTCAGAACTATTCAACCACTTTGTCCAAGAGCAGACGTTGCAAAATGGAGTATCTGTTCGTAACCGATTGCGCTCGCTTGGTTTTCCAGGACATCATTCTCAGAACGCTGATGGAAGTAAAGATAAAAATAGGGCACGAGTCCTTGCAAGATATTTATAAATTGAAAGCCATTCATCATTGTGAAAATTATCTAGGCTTTCCATTTTGCGACGAGACCTATTTAAGTTTAAATTGAGTTTGATTCCACTTATGGCGAGACATTTTTGTCGACATAATACAGGATTACCTAATGGACCAATATGTCTACTGAGTGGAAATGCCACATAGGTAAGCTCTTTCATCCTTTAATGGCTAAAGAAAATATTAAGTGAAGTTAGCTGTAAGAGATTTGTTTTTTTTTAACGAGAGACTTTTAGAGTCTTACGGGTTCTGGTAGCAAAACTAAGCCTTATGTAGTGAGTGCACCACCATGTTAGTGAGCTGATGTGCATTTCTCACTCTTAGAAGAAAAAGTTATGATAAGACGAATCAGCGGATATGAGGAAAGCTTAGGAAGTGCAGATAAATATTTCATACAAATATCCATGACCTATAAGAAGACGGTAGATTAATACGGATTGCACTACTGAAATTATTAAACAGAATTTAAATTTTTTAATGAGGAATGGGAATGGAGATCAGCAATTTGACTCAATTTTTATAAAAGCAACGCCTATGTAAGTAACGTAAAAACAAAAAATACGTGCAAATATAAGAAACACAGTTGGTATCAGAGGAATATAAAACTCAGCAAAAAAAAGAAACTATAGGGTTGAGTCGATATGTTATTATAATATAACGAAAGCTAGAACGTAGGTACTGATCGACCATATTTAAATATCGGTACTTATTTTCATATATTAATATCGATAAGTGATAGTTGAAATCAATTGCGTAGCTTTCCAGCAATCGTCGAAAAACTACTAGAAACATTACCCAGTAAGACTCTGACGAATGCATCTGAAAAGTTGTACATTTTGCCATTCCAAATATAACAATTTATTATTGTATGATAAGTCGTTCATGAATTTTGAGTTGTTTTTAAAGTAAGGTACCATTTGGAAAAAATAACTCGACACTCTAAATTACGAAAATAAATATAATTTAAAATTTTTAGCAGTCTTTAAAAAATCTTATGAATTTTGATTATGGTCTTTTTTTAAAATCTGTCTTTCATTCTACAAAAAACAAAAGTGTTTATGTAAGTATTACATTATTGTAAATTCATGTATTACATCCACAACTATAATGTATTAACTATTAAGTAAAAGTTTAGGTAAAATTATTGAATAAATAACAATTAAGGAAGAGGCATATCAAGATAAAAGCTTAAACCACTCGCAAAATGAATTAATGTGCTGTATGTGATTAGTTTCCTCATGGCAGTAGTGAAATCGTGACAATTTGAATGGGGGAATTTTTTATAATCCATATTCGTGAGTAAAATAAAAAAATCGTTAGCGTCCCCTTTCTTTAGGTAAAATAAATAGAGGGCTGCCATTGAAAATAAGAAACCTTCTAACAATTATCTCGAATAAACAAATCGCACATGATCTTAAACTTTCGTATATTTCTCTGTTTCTGTCTTATATATTTAAAACAATTTTTCATCATTAATTACAAATCAAGATAATATATTTGTTTAAATATATTCACTTCCCTAAAAATCAATTTTCTCATAGAAATTCAGCGATTGTTTCTACAACATTGCACCGTAAAATTCACCAGGTTAAATTAATAGCTTCACAGTTTTATTTTCACAAAGCACTAAACTCAATAAAAGTATGTACTTCAAGCTTGCGAAACAACACAATTTCGAATATATAAGTAATATTTATTAAAATCCTAAAGTATCACAAAATTTCGCTTAACTGCCGAAACTCTGAAGTATTTAATTTCATAAACGTCAAAGTAAGTTAAACCAAGTCCGATTTGACTGTCATTGAATGGCTTACTCACGTACGCTGCATTCGAACGACATCCTGCTTCCTTACTACTTATTTATTCAGTAGATAAATTTTACATCTAGTATGCAGTGATTTTTTTGTTGTCAATTTTTTACGTTCTGCATAAATAGCAGTGTACATCTTATATATATTTTCCATTTTTAAAGTTGGTACAAAATTAATAATTAAAACATATAACCACAGTTAAAACTAATTATAAAAGACAGTCGGGGCTTTAGAGAACAGATTTCTTAAAATCATCGAGCATCAACGTTTCACGAATAGCGTACCATTGTACGCGTTAGACATTGTTCAAACCACATACATATTTTTCCTCCCTCCTCCCAGTTCCTGTCCCAAATGCAGCCACCAATAGTTCCAACGATGGAAATATTTCTGCAAATATAAAAGATACTTCAAAGTATCATTTCATTAAAAACTAGAAAAAGGCATAGTCCAGCCTTCAACCTAAAATCATCCACCTCGTACACTGTATCATCTATGTACGTTTTTCAATGTCATCAAAGTAACATCACTTCAGCTGTTCATGGTACATACAAAAATCGCTGGAATGAAACAAGTATTGTCAGAGCAATAACATGAGGAAAGGGAACATAACTGCTTACATTCGCTAAAAAAAGGCGATGGGCCATAGCAAGATTACCCAATCTTGCTTTAGAGTTTAATCTGTTAATCTAATCTGAATTTTCCATTCTATATGCAAAAGTCTAACTTTGTTTTCCTTCAACATTGCAGTTTCTGTTACGCAAAGAAATGTGATTCCTGGATAGAACCAAAAAAGAAGACGCAAAATGACAATTCTTGATGGAACTGCCAAAATAGTTACGCAAGGAAATATTACACA
This sequence comes from Dioctria rufipes, assembly GCA_963924295.1. NCBI lineage: Eukaryota > Metazoa > Arthropoda > Insecta > Diptera > Asilidae > Dioctria > Dioctria rufipes. Next base: position 78,713,870 of record OZ002741.1, on the reverse strand, counting down.
ATATGCTTGTATAATATACTGATGTAAATTCTTTTGGTAATTAGCAATACATGCATGCAGCACGTATGTAACTAAACGGCTCACAAACCACATGTGACAATACTACCTCGGACAAGAAATATAAAGATATCGACGGTAGTATTTCTTGTCTGTGCTCATAGCAAACGTCAATAACTCACTGATCTCGGCTAAATATATCATGGGTACGAACCAGAAATGTTTTTCAATATAGGCAAAAATGCATTTCTTTCTTAGAATTTAAATCGACCATATTTCTTTAGAATTCGTTTGGTTTATTGAAGGCTATAGACGATGTGAGCAAATTCTGTCTACTGTCTTGCATGAAGAGCCAGTTGAGATTTGGAGCTGGAGGGGGGTGTAAAGACATTACTGTTTTCAATACCATACATTCTATATAATACAACAAACTGTTTGCTCTTACTCTTAGTTTGAAATTTGAAACCCGTCCTGATATTTATATTTAATATTTCACTAGTCAAGCAGCCGAAACCGCAGATAGATCTTGCAATTATTCGTTCTTTGACTGCACTTAAGTATATACGCACTGTCGTTCTTTGCATTCCACAAACTGAATTTATTGGATTAAGTTGAAATTTCTCTGTGCACTCGCATCTTATCGTCGATTTGCATTAACTTCCTACTATTCTTCCTACTGGTATGCCGTACATTTTTCCTACTTGCAATTTTAATGCAATTTCAATGAAATTTTTACCACAATAAATACTTTGCAATTTTCTTAAATACGGAAACCAAAATATGCAAAATCTAATTTGATTGTGCCGATTAGTGATAGCCGCTTAGCCGCTATTTGCCTTGATGTGCGATTTGTACCCATGTCAAAAAATTTCGTTAAATTTTGTAATTTTGTATACTTATCCAACTATGTATTAAAAAAAGTAAATCTTTCATTGTTTGCCTCCACGTTCCCACTCCTCACAACCAGTTCATCCCGTAAGATTGTAGACAGAATTTGCTCGGACCGCCTCTAGCCACCAATAAACCACACGAATTCTGAAGAAATATGGTCGATTGTTGCCACAAAGCATAGTTATTTTTCGATAAGATTAGGGAATTTTCCCTAAAATGTAAGGAATTTTCCCTACAATTTACTGACTATTCCCTTTATTTTAATGAAAATGTAGGGAATATTCCCAACATTTTAAGCAATTTACTCTAAAATGTAGGTTCTTTTCCCTGAATTTTAGGTAGTAATCCCTACAGTGTAGCTTCAATTCATTTACCGCCATCTGGTAATTGTATATAAGTTTACTCTGTTACGTATTATTTATTTTAAAGGGGTACTCACTGCAATCGCAACTTTTGTGCAATACTCCGGCGGATAAATTACAACACCATCGCTGTACTGTCCACTCACGCTTTATTTTCTTTTAAACATACACACTTTCCTTGCTTTCACTACTTATCACTAATTACAATCTTATGCAAGGTAATTTATTATTTTTCTTGTTACATCTTACTTTTAGGCAATATATTGCACAACCGCGCGCCTACCACACCAATCCTATTTTCCAACCTTTTTTGACTTTCAATTTTTTCTACACGTCACAACCACGATCGTGGATTCAAATCGACTCCTCGAGACTTTGATTATTCAAATCACACTTCTCGTTGTGCAGGATAGGAAAATGCTTAATTATTTTCGCTGGACATGTTTGAATATGCCCAGAATTATCGCGACAGACAATTGCTTTTGGTGCATACATTGTTGCACCCACAATGTATGTAGCTCGCGACAATTTGCTGATCAGTACTTTTTCGGTGAAGACTTGATCGTTTCAATCTTCACCGAGTAAAATTTATGTGCCCAATATGTACATACATATTTTAATAAATCTTACTGAATGTAAGATTTTTAGTGGGGCTCATTTCTATTGAAACGACTTGGGTTGAAATTTAAAACTTTTATTTTTCCCAAGTCGTTTTGTGGGAAAATATTTTGGTTATTTTTATGTGAACGAATTTCAAGAAATTGCTGCAGGCTATTTCTTCGCCTTGTAGAGAGATAAGCTAGCCATGTTTTAAGCATAATTAGCTTGTACCTATTTATGAACATTAAATATATATTACCGCTTTTTAAATTACCTTTTCATGTAATTTAGGTATACAACAACTCTTACCATAAACAGATTGTAAGCCAATTTCACAATTATGCAAGTTTAAGAGAAAGAAGACACTAAAGGAAAACTAGAAAACTTAAACTGAATGCTGATCACGATCTGGAACTCGAAAAACTTAAGAACTTAAGAGAGTGATCCATACAAATTTTCGCCCTTATATAAGTTCTGAACCGCCATGTTTTTGTGAAATCCCACAACCATAATACGAAATACTCAGAATATTTTATTTTTCACCAGCTGAAATTAATATCATTCGATACGGAATATTGACATCTATAATTTTCCATTAAAAAACTTCCATCATTTATCAGACTCATCAATTTAAGGGGCAAATTCCAAATTGTGCTATAACATGGCGCATTCAAATTCTTGTCGTCCATATTGAATTAATCGATGTCGAACGTTTCCACTCGCTATCTTCTTTCATCTCATTGGTTATATGAGAAATCATAAATTATTAAATATCTCTTAATGAGATCTTTTCGAACTTTTTAAACGCCGCCATCCCCTTCTTCGCTAAAAGAAAAAAATACCCCAATTTCATGTCTATCGTATATTGTCACTACATGAATTCTGACAGTTGCGCGATGTTTATAAGTTCGTTTCACGGTTTCGCGGTCGCGTTGTAATGTCTACTCTTGACAAATACCACCCCCTCTAATAATTACATATTACTACGAAATCAAAAACTTAACAAATCGTGACGAAACATAATACTTTTTCAATTTTAGAAAAACTGATTTCTCGGAACTTTCTAGTAGACTTACTTTTATATATTTGAATACACTGCTGGCTTTAATAGTGTTGATGAAGACGTTTCTAAGCTTTACATAGTTCTTTGCGATTTATTTTCATTCCCGGCGAGCGTCAGCGGTTGACTAAAACATCACCGCCATGGCTCAATAAAGAGCTGAAATGCCTTAGAATAGAAAGAATTAACTGTGGAAAAGTTATATGAGGGACGAAGACATTATAAGCCACAAAAACTTCCTCACATCCTACAATGAGTTCTAAGAGATTTCCACCATACTTTATGATGATTTGGTTCAAATCACGCGTGCTAAATTATTTAGTGACCCACAGACCTTTTTTCGTTTATTAATATGAAGAAAAAAACCCCAATATCATTAAGTATAAAGACTGCTAGCGATGATTCGTCTGAAATTTGTAAAATGTTTGCTTCTCTTTTTGTCAATGCCTTTGCCTCCTCAAATTTTCAACCTCAAAATAGCAACTTCAGTCATATGAACGACTCTCATAACGTTTCATTCACTATCCCTTCAATTACACAAGAGGACATACTCGTTCATATTAATATGCTTCCAATTGACTTCACAATGGGTCCGGATGGGATCCCTCCAGCCTTTTTAAGTCTTGCTGTCTTGCCCTAGTAGCTCCCTTGAGAATTATTTTTCAAATATCGCTCGATAGTGGTTGTTTCCCCCAGCTATGGAAAAATTCCTCTATTATACCTGTCCACAAAACAGGTAGTAAAAATGGAATTTGTAACAACAGGCCTATTGCAAAATTATCTTGCGTGGCCAAATTATTCAAACCTATAATTTATTCTCAGCTACTCTCAACTATCAACCTCCTGTAAGAATTTGCTCTCTTGAAACCAACATGGGTTTATTTCGGCCAGGTCTACAACCACTAACTTGTTGGAATTTGTCTCAGATACCATTGGTGGATTTGCAAAATGCTACCAGACAGATTGTATTTATACTAACTTTAGTATAGCGTTCGACAAGTTATCTCGCTCCGTGGTACTCTCTAAAATGGAGGAGTATGGGTTTCCTTTAAAATTTCTTAAATGGACCGAGTCTTATTTAGATAGCAGAACATATTAAATCTTATTTCGTCATTCCATCTCAAGAGTCCTGAAGGTTTCGTCTGCCGTACCTCAAGAGAGTCATTTCGGACAATTGTTCTTTATTTTATCTGTTGACGACATTGTCTCTATTGTGAATCTCTGTAAAGGCTTGATTTATGCTGACGAGATTAAATTTTTCGCCCAGACTAAATCTTTTAGCGATTGTGAGCAGGTACAGATTGACCTTCACAGACTTTACGATTGGCGTAAAAGCAATTACTTGATACTCAATCATGAATCAGAAACCAATTTCTTACGGTTATATTTTCCAGAATTCCTCGATACACCGTGTGGGTGCTGTTTGGGGCTTGGGTATCATATGTGACCATAGATTGAGTTTTAACTCCACACGTAAACTACATGATATCAAAGAGTAGTTCTATGCTGAGAGTTCTCGAATGCTACCATAACATTGCGTCTCTACACTTGCTTTGTAAGACCACTTCTTGAATAAGCTAGCCAGGTCTGGTCTCCGTTTTACGGTACATACAACGACCGTATCGAGTCTGTTCACCGGAACATCCTACGATTTGCTCTCAGGCACCTACCCTGGAATAATTTATTAATTCTTCAACCCTATGAGGATCACTTGAAGCTTTTAAATATGCACTCGCTTGAGAAACGTCGCATGGTTGCCGATGTAACGTTTGTGCGTCAACTCTTAAACGGGAATAGTGATTCTCCATTTTTACTTAACAAAATCTGTTTTCGTGATAGTAGGCACAATTTGTGAAGGCTACCTCTGCTTCGTGTTACCTCCTCAAAGTCTAACTTTTGCATGTATGAATCTGTTAATCACATGTGCATTACTGTTAGTAATGTGGCTGAGCATTTTCTTGTTGACGTTTCTAGGTATGTTTTGAAAAAAACGTCTATATAATATTTAGTATTTGTTTTCCATTTAAATTATTTTAATTTTCTTGTTCTATATTGCATGCAATTTTATCTGGTGTTCCGTTTATGTTTATTTTAACGTACTAATACTAACACCGGCTAAATGGTGAAAAACATTTATTGTTGACCGCTTATCTATTAAACGTGTCAATACAGCGGGCTTGTGTTAAGCTGGTTCTGATAGTAAAAAAAGAAAAATAAGGGTCTTTCTGTAAGAACAAAATTATGTGATCGCTTGGCCTTTTTTAACTGATTTATTCAGAAGAAAAAAAGGCATGGATCAACTCACTCGAAACACACAGACCTTCTACTTTCTATATTACCATTTGCATTACTTTTTTCTCATACCCTTTTTCGCAAAGTTTACGTAACCTCAGAAAATAATTTGGATTAAAAATAGTATTTGTTAAAAAATTGGCTGCTGAACGGTCTATTTACTGCTGTTTTATATTAATTTGATAGCGTTTGAGATATAAAGTATTAAGCTTAATTTAAACGAACAACGAATGAAAAAGTTTGCGAACAAAGTTTCAAAAACGCAGCGTTTTATGGGAATGAACATAACGAAGACTGTTAACTACCGGCTAACAACGAATTTAGCCAATTTCTACTTTGGTCATCGCATATCATTTAGTTTTTTACTTCCTCTGCTTTTGTTCAAGATCCTCTGTTTGCCGTTCATTGCAATTTTCTGTTTTCACTTCTGACAATTGCATGATTTGACAATAAACAGTTTTGCTACCTTTAAGAAATTATATGTAATTCCTGAAGTTTGTCTTATTTCGAGTGAGCTAGATACAATTGTCAAAGTTAGCAACAAGGTGGTTTATATTCAATCATACCTATGATAATAAAGCAAACACAAATAATCGTAAATAAAAAAAATCGTTCACTCTTCCACTCAATTTTGTCTGATTTGAGTTCGTAAATCTCAGACCATCGCACAGCTAAAGTGGCTTACCACGGCTTGTGATTGGAAAAAATGCCATAAACATACTTTTTGTAAAAGCAAAAGAATAAGTACTTGGAGAGGCAGTTATAGTAATCATAAAGTTGATAACGTATGTTATTTAAGCAGAAAAAAAAACTTGAGCTATCTTAGAGTTACTGTGAACTTCCTTAAAATTCTTTAAGAAAGGCTAGCTGTCATAAAGTAAAATTCTTTTGTCAGAATGATTAGGTATCAGAAGAAGCTCCTTAAATTTTCAATGAATGCAATATAAAATCTTAAATAAGAGATCGGGCGTTATTTACTTAGTATTAAATACCTACCAATACAAACTTAAAAAAAAATCCAAACTAGCTGCGGTGCCAGATACCTCAGAAGTTTTAGTTTCGTTCTGCTCTAGATGTAAATTGGTTAATTCACCTTGAAATTAGTTGGTCGCCTGCAATGCCCCTCACTATTGGTGTGACCCGTGCGATCTAGTATATCGCCTACCGGAGAGAGCCGAACACTGAAAGGGAAAGTGATTCGCAGAATCGAGTATTTATAATGGTGCGGAGCGTTCTGGTGAGGCGACCACTAGTTTACTCCGTTTCATCTTTTGGCTTTATTGTACAGCCTACGCGCCTACGCCAAATTCTTTGCTGATTCCTTAATTTTTGCACCAGCCACGGGGAGACAGAGTTTATCTCTGTCGCCTGACTGGACACGAATGAGTCCTTAAAGAACTGGATCAACGTGGTGGGGATTTCTCCAGCCCCGTATCGATATCCGATGTCGATAATAAGCGCGTGAGAGAAATTACCAGGTCATATCTTACTCGAACCGTATGTAGCGATGGTCGGAGAGTATCACTTCTGCCCACACCCTCCAGTTAAGTACATGTGACGTTAGATGACTGGTGGTGAAATTTCGGGCTAATTCCTCCTTACGGCTGCGTGTAATAAAGATGACATCCTGGCCTATATTTAGTACATGCATGTTAGTACTTAATAAGAAATCAAGAAGTTACTCACCTCCGGTATTACAATCCATGCTACCTAAGTTCGCATGGAATTAGATTATTATCTTCAAGTCATTATTATTCGTGAAGCTCATGCCGTTTGACATCTCCATAAATGATGACAGTTGATCCGAAATGGAGGGAAGGTAAATAGATGATCAAATTAATTCCTTCAACCTTCATCGGATAGACTCGTGCCTTTAAATGATGTAGTTTTTATACAGTATTTAATCGTGGATTATCGTGCACTAATGATATAAAGAATCGCCTGCAAAATTGTAGTTGCATCTTTGTAAGTAACCTGTTGCATTGAAATAATATTTACGGACTTCTTTGCAAAGACATAAAGTGGTGCGGTAGGTTGATTGTTGCAGCCGTCCTCTCTTCTATCTCCAAGAAATCCTCGGTGAAGGTTTCTTCGTCATCTCAAGAGAAAATGTACTCGAGTAGCTCGTGTTTCTCATCCGACTGGTAAATACGCCACGGTCTTTGTGGCTTGATGAGGTTCCATTTTGCCGTCTTCTCTATTCAGCAAACTAAGCGACTTATGGTTGCCACCAAAATGCAAGAACAGATAATTTTGTCCCTCCCTGCTGTGGAAAAACACGCACTGAGCGGTTTTTAAGCCACGTTACTTCTTCAATCATTTAAGGATCTCATCGATGGCTCCCAATTTCCATTTCATGGTAACAAACTCTCTGAAAAGGCTTTGGGATTTCATCTTTCCTTACTACCTGTAGGTTGTCGCCTTGCGATATGTATTGACCAGATCGCCCTAAAGAATCCTCTACTGAACCTACATTAGGAAAATCGGACAGGCACAGGATCTACGGCTGCATTCAAAGCAGGGTCGAAGGTCGCATCCAAATTGGTCTGTGTTTCTTCCGTGAACTTGACCCTACGTCGACCAGTGTCAATACTGCCACTTTGATAAAGGTGCCGCTATATTCCCAGACGACCTTGGCGAAGATTTTCGGCGTTCTCGTCTCCTTTTTCCATTAGGAATGTGATTCAAAAGTGACTTGGGTAAGTTGTTGAGAACAAATAGCGATTTTTTAATAGGTGGTGACCTTAACTCACGGCACGGCTACTGGGGCTGCACTAGGAAGAACAAATGGGGAGAATTATTATATTCCTACATGTTAACTGGTAATTTCTCTTTGCTATTCCCTCCTGATCCAACCTATCTACCTAATGCCAGAAGATGTAGGCCCTCAGTGCTTGATATTATTCTGACAAACTGTGCTACGCTCTGCAGCCTACCGTTGTGCTCCGATGCACTCTCTTCTGATCATCGACCGGTTGTCTTCCGCCTAAACTGTCGACCAAACACCAACCTCAACTTGGTTGCTGACAGCAAAAATACAAATTGGGACACCTATCGGACTATTATTGCTTCTGAGCTAAGGGAGCACAATAATGTCTCGGAAGTTCAATCACCGACCCAAATTAATGATTCTGTTGGGTCCCTTTGTAATATTATGAAGAACGCGTTTGATTTAGCTACACCTAAAATACGTATTACTCCAAACAGTCCTAAACAAATCTCAGGTGAACTAAAATCATTAATCAGAGAAAGAAAAATTGTCCGCAGGCAATGGCAAAGCAACAACGCATTTTTCAAATACTGAAACTTAGTCTTTAGTGAGAAATGCACTCAATAATCTAACTACCACTCCAATTGAGAGTGATTTTAGAGCTATAAAACTAATCGAGGTAAAAGCTACTATCCATTTCCTCAAAACGAAAAAATCTCCCGGTGACGATGGCATCAGCAACAATCAAAATAAAAACCTTCCTGAAATAGCCATCAAAATTCTTACCAAGATATACAATGCCTGTCTTAAACTATCTTATTTCTCTATAGCTTGGAAAAATGCCAAAATTATCCCAATATCGAACCGGACAAAGATCTATCTGATGTCTCTAGCTACAGACCAATAAGTTTGCTCAGTTCGGTCAGCAAAATTTTAGAAAAATTAATTAAAACCAGAATTTCTGAAAATGCCGATAATCTGAACTGTGAACTTTGAACAATTTGGTTTTCGACCAGGACACTCGACTTTACATCAACTTAAGCGCGTCACTCAGCACATAAAATCCGACCAAGGAACGGGTAAATCTACAGCCGCAGTAGTTCTAGATATAGAGAAGGCTTTCGATTGCGTCTGGCATGATGGCTTAATTTACAAACTTCTAAATTTGAATTTTCCCATCTATTTAATCAAGACTATACAGTCCTTTCTCTCTGACCGTACCTTTAGCATGCATCTAGGGAATTCCAAATCGACCAACTTTAACATAACGGCAGGAGTTCCACAAGGATCTGTCCTGGGCCCTCTGCTCTATATCTTATATACTGCAGATATTACCAAACCAAATGAAGCAAATTTAGCTCTCTTTGCAGATGATACCTGCCTGTACACCTCAAATGATTCGGTTTCAGTTATGGTAACAAACCTCGAAACCAATCTTAAAAATCTAAGCGACTACTTTCACATGTGGAAGATTATGGTAAATACAACCAAAACGCAGGCAACGTTTTTTACGAGAAAACGCGCCACCAGAAATTTGCCACACTCAAACATTAGATTTGATGCTAGTGAAATCAGCTGGAAATCCGAACTAAAATAGCAAGGCGTGACACTTGATAAAACACTGACGTACAAGCAACATATTTCTGAAAGGGTAGGTAAATGTAACAAATTAATCAAAGCCCTGTACCCCATGATTAACAGAAAATCGATATTAAGTCTCGACAACAAACTTTTAATTTACAGAACAATACTCTTGCCTGTTTTGACTAGCGCAGCACCAATCTGGAGTAGTGCTGCAAAATGTCATATTAATAAATTACAAATAGCACAAAATAAAACTCTAAAAATGATATTGAACCTTCCTAGATTTTATTCAACCAGAAGGCTGCACGACAAAGCGTAACTCTAATTAATGAACATATTGCTAGCAATCAAGAAAAATTTTTAAGAACTTGTACATATTCAGAAAATTCCCTCATTAGTTGCTTAACCCAAGGCTAGTAATGGAAGCAGAAATAGGCAAGTTTTTTTTTTTTTAAACATCTTTAGTCATTATTAGCTTTAAAAATTAAAATTTTTAGTCTTCGTTTTTAATCATAGTCATAGTTTTTAGTTGTTATTTTTAGGTTCTTATTTATTGAGGTTTTGTATTTTTTCCTCATCTAATACTAATTTATAATAATACTAAATGATTTTTCCATTAGTAATGTAAGTATCTTTTTTCGAGTTGTATGGTAAGCCAGCCGGTCTCTCACACAATGTTTTTACAGCATCCTAGCCTCAGAGATTTTTGTAACACAGGATAAATAAAGAAATGAATGAAATGAAAACGAACTAAGTTGCTTTATCGGGGAAGTAATTTGGAGCACTTCACAAATTTATCTTTTTCTTTTCCTTTCTCTCTAACGTCTATTCCAGATCCGATTCCGATCCACTAGAAAATACGGTCTACTGTAATTTATTATTTTAAGGGTGTTGTATCGAGCTGTGGCTATCGAAAAGTGACATTGTCATGCTATGTAATTTGTGGCAATTGCCACGGTCAGTCATGGCTGTTTAATTTTTTTCAATTTTTTTTTTATTATTTGATGCGATAACGAAGAAATAAATTATTCTGATTTCTTATAACACAAAATACATCTGTTGCACCTGAAGAAGAAAATGGTGACGAAGTTAATGATATTGAGCTAACTTTAGTGAAATATGAAGGTGCATAATTTTCACAGATCTCAAATGGTTTAGAGTTCACGGATCAGGCCTACAGGGGCCACTATTTTAAAAAATAGCACTTTGCACTCTACGTTGAAGGCGGTGTTGAAATGTGTGCATTATTAATATCTGCATGATTATCCCAATTCATTGCTAAAAGCAAGTTTTCCTGCTATTTAAATGCTTTTCATTGCCATAAGGGTTGAGTGTCGGGAAAGGTAAATTTCCGAGGATATAATATTTCATTGACGTTTGAGTTGCTTTTCAAATTTGGAAAAGTAATACATGAATGTCTGAGACCCTTGGAATCAAATTCCATTAAAAAATTAAATGCAAAGGCAATACGAATTGATAGAGCTCTAGCATTTTGTATCATGAAACAAAAATTTAAAGGTGTTGAGAAATTATTAGAAAAATTGGCACAAACCCTAAAAGGTTTATAAATTTTCCACATGGAAAAGATAGTACCTACTGCAATAAAAAAAAAATTATCCAAATCTGTTAACGTGTTACGATATTATAAGTGAAAATGTAAAAAAAAGTCGGTTACAAATTAAAGTCGAAGGAAGACAAATTTTAAGACTACACGCATAAATTACTCAAACAGGAAAATTCATCAAAATTCCCAATCGTTAAAGGTCGAGCATGTCGAAGATGTAACTTACAAACAAATATATATTACACAGAAAATTTTAATAATATTAAATTATTTTAAAAACCTTTAAAAGAAATAAATTTTTTCTACGCACTATAGTTGTGTCTCAAAAATGGTACAACTATGTCCATCTAGCGAGGTGAGGACTCAACAAAAATGGCGTATCTACATAATTTATAATCAATGCTAATGACTTGAGCCAAGGTGTTATTGTGAATGAATGGTGGATAAACTGTTAGGGTCCGTTCAACTTTTCATCTAAGACTGAAAGAAATAGTTTGAATATGTAGCATAAGTAAGAACCTCAACTCTAGCTTTAACACAAAGCTCATCGAATTGTTGGAATTATATAAAATGGCCGGGACATACATACGTGTTGATATTTACTTACTTTCATGATATGCATCTCATATTCACATACACATACTTCATTCTATGTAAAACAAAGTAATATATAATTTTCTTTAATAGGTTAAAATAGAAATAGAAAATTCAAATGTGGGGTTCATTAAATTTACAATATTTCCAAGCAAAATTTGTTAGGCAACAATATTCAAAATTCTAGCTTTTTCTTCGTCTGACTGAGCTGTTCACATTCTATTTAATATGTTATTATAAATTTCAAAACCAAAGCAATATTTTCAGCAACAACCTTCAAACAGTCTTTCATATACAAAATCATGTTGACTAATATAATACCTGTTTCATTTGAATTTAATTTTTTGATGTTCATTGAAGTACAAATCCTTTGAACTTTTGCGTTTGAAAAGGATCTGAAATGTCAAAGAAGCTCGTAAAGATTTTTGTAATACAGATTCCTGAAAATTGTCACATGTATCTAAAATTCAACGTTACTCGTGTTCCCAAGTGATTTCATTGATTTTCGTTTTAAGAAATATGATGAACTCAATTACCATCCCCATGACATACCTCACAAGCCATTAAACAGATTTAGATAAGTATTTGTGTTAGTCCTAACTTTTGCAACGTTTGCTTATTGTTTGTTATGGAAAAACGACCAAATCTTATGATATCCTTGATGAATGTCTGTATGTAATTATTTCGTATGGCCACCCATGTGTGCATGTTTGATTCTTTTGAACTAGTTTTTCGCATATATGACATGATGATAAACTGATGTAATTGAGTATAATAAATACAATACAATAAAAATGTCCAGGGCTGATCGTTTTGACAGTATACGTAAAAACCCTAAATTTTTGTACTGCTACACCAAGAAAGAGTTGTTAAAATTCTAAAACTCTCAATCTATCAATTCCACTCCATTCAGTTGGGCTAAAGCTGCTATTATCACCAGACCCTGTACTTCTGTATTTATCTAATTGTAAGTACTAAAAAATATGACTGCTTATCAATTAGGTTCTTTTTCTTGAAGTAAATGTATACCAAATATGAAAATAGAGAAGGTTTGAGCCAATAAATGAAGCAAAAAGTTAGTGGGCAAAGGTCACTTTATCGCAAAGGAAGATTTAAAAAGAAAACCTTATTAAATTGGTTTGTGAAAAACAAGGTCTTTAAAATGCTCCTATAGCATTTCTACTATATTTTTTAAAGGTTTACATATGTATAACGGAAATCTAAGTATACATTATGCATACACAGGTGAACGCACGCATACTTTTTACGGATCCGTATTTCCACAACCACAATAACGTGGCTCGCTACAGGAAATCTATAGAGCCAAATGTCCGCCAAATAATAGGACAAAATAATAGGCTACAACGGTGAAAAATTCAGTGAGTGCGAGCTTAACATGCTTACCGACGTCGACATTCATGTTTTTCATTGTGAGACGGCGCTCAAATTCGTGTTTCGCGCCATCTGGCGGATTGGTACTATCACACCAGACCATCTCCGATTTGGATGCAATTTTCACAATATGCAGGGAATACAAAAAAAAAAACTCACCCGTATGTTTTTTGGTTCCTCTTTCCGCGCCCCAAATTTCGTGATTTTACAATGAAACGTGATTTTAAAAAAATCGTATCTCGAGAACGGAGCAACTGATTTTTCTGACTCTAATGCCAAATGAAGTTTAATACCTTATATTTTTTATAAAAAAATTTAGGAGCACCGAACGAAAAAACTTATTTGTTAATAACATCATTTTTTTTAAACAATAGTATTATTCAGTTATATACATTGACATTGACCTAAAACGTGACATGACAACAAAACAGTCACCGGATAAACCAAATCCAGACATGTACAAAAATGCTACAAAACTCAAACCTATGGCTTGGTACGAAAACTTAAACAAATCCAATTTCCTACATTTCCCGGTTGTGACAGCGGAATTCTTACTAAACATAAAAAGTGTCGTATTAATTTCTCGCAGAAATTATTAGAGTAAAATAAAAATTATTACATGACAATTTTACTAATTGAAGCGACAAATGGTGAATATCAGAAAAGCGGCAGTCTGTCGTAAACTCGAATCGCGAGTAGTTTCGAGTCGCGGTATTGAAATATTATAAGTTTGGATACCTTTATATAAAATTCTAATAAAAGTTGAGATAGACAAGTTCAGTGGATTTTACTTGTGAAAGATATTCCCAACAACCGTTAGAGCCATATTTAAATCGATTCTTTTTTTATTTTGAAACGGAAACTTAAATGATTTAAGTCTGGTGAGGACTTCTAGCACTATTTGTTTTCTATTTTTGTTCCAAACTAAAAACCTTATCTGTCTATGTATTAAAATTGCGATGATGTTTGGCTTCGTTGGAGCAAATTGGAATTTGTTTGGGATAAAGGCTGGTGGTTTTTCGATAGCAACTTAATTAGAAAGTAAGTTAGTGAACCACGGTGTCTAATTTTGTTAATTATTTCCTAAACTACTGGGAATAATGACGTGCGGTTTCTCTTCAATAAAAAATGATAGATAATAGATTATTAAAAGAGAAAAAAGTGGCTTCAATGTTACAAAATTTAGCAGAAAGATGTCGTCGAAAGTAATGTAATGGCCGATGAAACATAGCATGTTACAGAAATCATCTTAGATTCGGTAATTAGAATCTTATGGAGGTTTAGTGAGAAGAATTATTTTTAAGATAAACAGGGGTTGTAAACAACTATCCCTAGTTAACCCTACTATGTAATTTTCGAACTAAACATTTATTTGAAAGAACTTTTTTTTTTGTAATATTCGAAAATTTTGCCGTTTTAATCTCCACCCCCACTCCGCTGGCGGCCCACCATGAAATTTACACCCCTAGTATTGCGGTATATATTAGTTATATTGTGAAGAAAGAATTATTTATATCCATGGATCCATGATCATTTACATTGAAACATCTACTTTGGTATATCAAGATAATTTGAGGTTACCCGAAAAAAGCTCAATTTTGTCGTCTTCCAGAATAGAAGAGAATGTATAAAATTTTTAAATATAAACGGTAAAGCATGTTTGTAGAATGAAACGCTTCTAAATTTTCTCTAGTTTTTAAATCCGATACTTAGTTTCGAAGATAACTTGAAACAAAAAGAAAACAGTCCTTTTTTAAGTGGAAAATGGTCGTTTTTTTTAGTGAAGAAATAGTTTTATTTTAATATCGTGTTTGCGAAGAACCGCTACATCGCCGAAATTTGCCAATCAAACAAAGAACGTTCACAATAGACGCTAATTCATACGAAAGGAACGACGGGTAAAATGCATGGAAAATGCCGGAAGGGAGTGTTTATGCCCAAGTACCAAAAAGTCTTTTGTAACGGTAAAAACGTCCGTATGAAACTTACAGGATCAAAAATTAGGCGCGCCGCTCGATCACAATCTCTTCTCTCTTTAATTTGATACCGAATATACCCTTATTCGCGAGCCACAAAGCCAATCTTTTTTTTTCACCTATCTTTTTCTTCCGAATACCAGAAATACAACTAAGAAAACGGCCTAGCTCTCCGGCCCTCCCACACAAAGTTACATTTTTTGTCAATTTTTGGAGTCACTGTATTCCGTAAATACTATTATTAACAAATATTTTTTTCGTTCTGAGCTCCTATAGTTTTATCGAAAGCATGAAGCATTAGTATTCATTTTTCATTTGATATAGAAAAATCCGTTGCTCCGTTCTCGATATGATTTTTTGAAAATGATGTTTCATTGTAGAATCACTAAATTTCTAGCACTCCTAGTGAGGTGGTGGGGCATAGTAGGAGGAAACAAAAACGTATGTGTGAGTTATCTTGGTATTCCATTAAAATTTTCATCCAAGTCGATTAACAACAAGGACACATAAAATTGATTTTTTCATTTGTACTACCAGTGATGCATTCCGTCCCCTAGGACAGTCCAACGCGTACCACCGGTGGTACAAGTCGGCGGGAATGTGTTAAAACCACATTTATCTTTATCAACTATCAATATTCCAGAATGTACCTATCAAGTAGTGATGTTGACATATTTTTTAAAATTTAAAGATTTTTGCAGTAGCTGATGCTGATGCTCTCTCCTGACATTTTGGAATGCCAATTGTGTTAGTCGTCAGTGCCAAAAAATGCATAAAATTGCTTTCAGTACATTCAGTAATTATTCTTGCAATGGAAAATGTGGATCCTGGGGCTAGGATTTTAGTGGAATTAATTTTAGAAAAAAATAAGGAAAAATTCTAATATGTTGTTACGAGCGGCCTTTGTTCGTAATTCAAATATTATTCAAAAGTTCTTCCTTTATTTAACTATACTTACTTTTAAAACATTGACAAGCAATTATGAAATCAACTCTACTGTAGTTTTCACTAGTACTGTACTTCTAAATATTGCAATCCAAATAGTTTACTTCGTTCACTTCACTGTCTGAAGGGAGACAAAAGCCGTATTTATACTCTACAAATTGTCCTAGATCATTCATGAATTATATGTTCTCGAAACATCGGTACTCCGAACCTAAGATGTCCCCTGTATGGTAACACTCCCCCCTTCTTAAAATTGATGATGCCCGTAGTATTGATACAAGCGATCTAGATGAACGATTTTTCGTTTTCTTCTTGTACCACGCTGAATCCTGTATTCTACGTCATTTATTCTAGTTAGCACTGAAAACGGTCTCTCCCAATGTTGTTGTAATTTTGGAGAATGCTCCTTATATAGTTTCGGTTTGTACAATCAAACACGATCACCTTAATTAAATCCTACGGAATTATCAAGTAAGTCATAGCGGGTCTTCATACGATCAATATTGACTGCTAATTTTGCTCTAGTGGTTTCTTGCAGATCTGCTAATAGTGATCGGAGTTCCAACACGTAGTCTTTTAGTAACTTTGGTTCACCTCTGGGTGTACCAAACGTGAGGTCGCTAGGTAATCGCATCCTTCCGAATTTGACCTTAGCTGGGGTTTGTCCGGTTGCATTTTTAACATCTAATCGATAAGCCATTATATATATGGGAATATGTCGATCCGAATTGACCAATGTTCTGTTGAAGCGTTCTGCCATGCCATCAGATAGTGGGTGTAGAGGCGTTGTTCTGTATTTTCTTATTTTTAGAATTTTACGCATCTCCTTGAAAATCCATGATTTAAAGTTCCGTCTTTGGCCCAAATGAAGTTCATGAGGCACACCAAACCTACTGACCCAATTCGTCATTATTTGTTCCGCCACTTTGGTTGCTTCTTGATTAAGGATTGCATAAGCTTCAGGCCATTTACTGAGTCGATGACATGTATTGCAACCCTGTACATACAATTGGAGTGAATAATTCGAGCATTTTTAGTATGTACGGTGTACCTGTTAAAACCCATTTATGACAAATGGTTCATTTTCGAATCAGCAAACGTGCCACGGGTATTTCTTCCTTTATGTTTATTCAACATGCTATTTCTTCTCTGACTTCACACAAAAAGATTTTAGAAAGTTCAGATAGTGTATTTGTGTATTATTTTGCTTGCAAATGCGTACTGAATTAGTTGGATGAATTTTATTATGCTGTGAGCATGGACTCTGCATCTCAAATATATTGGTAAGTCGACAGACAGCTATATTTCTGATCATTTTGCTTTGTTTTATCTTCAAAATGGGTGAAAGTTTCTGGTTTAGTGCATACAAAATATGAAGTGAACCTTCTTTTTCTTCTTCTCTTAGTTATGTTCCGAGCTATGGGCTCGACAAGCGAACTGGAGTTGCTTCCCAATGGCTTGACCCTATGGGGTATATCGCCCAAACGTTTACCGTGACCGGTTAGTAGCTGATTGCCATGTTCGGCTTGGCTCGTTACTATCAATTGTTGCTGGTTCTGTTCTTACTGCTGTTTTATGTTCTCAGTGATTTATGAACATGTTGGTTAATGTTCAAGCCGTGATGGGCAAAACATAAAAGACATGTGCAAGGAAGATCATATAACATTCAGGGATGTAATGCAAAACACAAGTGGGGGGAAGTAGGAAGGTCTATTAGCAGTTTGCTATTTGAAGCTATCAGTGAATTTTTGAGTGAACTAACTTGACTTAATTTATTAACTGAGTTGAAAACTCATTTACACCTGGAGTAGGCCAGCAACTGCAGCAAACCGCGTTATTTCCTTGAGCGCGCCGAACTCATAGGGCTCCAACAGGCTCTCCAGAGAACTGGCGCCTAGAATCGTGGGAAAGCCACTTCTGATAGAACTGCACTGGATGCAAACCCGAATGCTGTGCTCCATGAAATTTGGTGTATTACATGTATTGCAATTGACTAAGGGCCGGTTTCACAGTTCAAGTTTAAACTCAGGATTAGTTAAACTCCGTTCGTAAGGTGAGATTAAACCAAAATGAGTTTCACAGTGTTCGCCTTTTTTTAATATGGCAGCACTACGGAATTGTGAACTAACAAGCTATTTTCTGTACAATTGTGAACTAGCACACTATTGTGAGTCATTTACTGTCAAAATATTGCCGGCCAAATCGTTGTGACAAAAAAATTAATTAATTGAACCTACGAAAATGAAAAAAAATGAAATAAAAAATAAAATAAATTAATTAAACCTACGAAAATGAGTGAAGACTGTTTGAAACGCACGAAATGTCACTTCATTCACATTTAAAGATAAACTGAGTTTAAACGCTCAATTTTGGAGGTTTACACTAAGTTTAAACGAGGTTTAACTTACCACTGTGAAAATGTGTTGAAGAGATAGTAACAAATTGATAAATGCAAGAGGTAAAATCATCTGTCTCGTTAGCTCAGTGGTAAGAGCAGTCGCCCGGCAAGCGGAAGGTCCTCGCTTCAAACCCCGGACGAGGCGATTGTTTTTTCTTCTTGCATTTGTAAACTTTATTTAGAATCATTAAAAATAAAACATCTTAAAGTTCTTCTTTCTACATCATTGACCGATTCTAACAAGTGTAGGTTCGATAAACTGAGTTTAAATCACATTGTAAGTTTAAACTGGAACTGTGAAACCGGCCCTAAGTCAGTTCTACCTACCATCTCAAAAAGTTTGGCGTCGTACCTGTGACCAGCATAGAGTCTGATAATGAATCTGGTCTCTTTGTGAGAGAAGTCCCAGTCGTGCGAGGGGGGCTTTCGCGGGAGAGGGAAAATTTTTTTGTAGAAGGACTCAGAGGAGGCAAACTTGCGTTTGAATTCCTCCTCCAGGTCTTTGTGTATGGAGCTGTTTGTGACTAGTAGAGCATCCTTAAAGGAAACGGAGGACTCAGAGACCTGATCTGACACTGCAGCTTGCTTACCCTTATTGTCCGCCAACTCATTAAGAGCTGGGTCTCTGTGGCCCGGAAGCCATATGATGCGAAAGGCGCGGGAATGGTTCTGAGCTATTAGGTGGAATATTGATTTCACATAGTGGTTTGATTTTTCTTTCGTTAAGGCTAAGATGATGAGAGATTATTTTCGAGAATATGAAGTTCCCAGCTCAACGGCCAGTCTGATGGCAAGTAGTTCACCCAACGTGGATGATCTTAGTACATTATATCTCTATGTGACGGTGTTTAGAGATGGAAATTCAACCTCACATACACCTGTATCCGGTTGGTTGAACAACGCATCCGTGGCGTATATAGTCCAGTCACTGGAATAGTGAACATTGAAAGCATGGCGGTACATTTATAAAAGTTCTTCATCTGAAATGGTGGACTTCGTCTTACCAGCCCTAGCAAACCTGCCATGATATATAGTTAGGTTAACGTGCTTCGGCTTATTTGAGAGAAAGTTTCATGATAAGCCTTTACAATGAGTGCATAAGTCGATCGTTTGGTGTCTAGCGTTCTGGCGTCATCCAATGAGATGCCACTTGTGCTGACACGCTTGCCGAATTCCTTCGCAAGCATCTTCTGCGTTCCATATTTGGGTGGAAGCTCATTTGTCAGTCCACATAAGATGAGAGTAGGGGTGGTGGGTGGCTCACCAAGAGAAGCTCTTAGACAGGAATTTGTGAGCGTTCTAAGCTTATTTTCGATGGGCTTGGGAGGACACGCCATTGTGGTGCTGGAGAGCTAGATTTTCGGACTAATTGCAGCCCGAAAGTTCTTGAGTGGTGACTTAGGGTTGATGGGGTGGCTTCAGGCAGTGATCAATCTGAGGGTGCAAAGGTAATATGAGTAGGATTTTGATACTTGTTCAATCTGACAACCCAAAGTCAGGTTTGAAGGAAACTGTTTGCCTAGAAACTTCAGATGTTTTTGAGCTGGGACTTGTGAGCCTAGACAATTTAGTGATAACGACGAGAGCTTGTCACAGCGAATTGGTATCATTACCAGCTTGTCTCTGTTTATATGGAGGTTTAGTCGAGATGCAGCCTCCTTCCAGTGAGATCAAGAGAAAGTCATCAGCGAACTGGGCCATAATTTCTTTAAGTGTGTTCAAACAGACTGACTCTTATGCCGAGGATATGTCTACAGAAAGTATGATTGTCTTTAGTTTTCTGTGACAATTTGTGGAAACCAGGTCAAGAAAAGTGTCGACGCACTGATTTGCAAAAATTCCCTTCATGTGGACGATGGAGTTTTTCAGATGGAGTTTTCTCTCCCTTAGGTTTGTTTAGCCTGCCCGACAAAATGCTGTTGATGCATTTGATGAAATTAGATATCAGGGCAATCGGTTTAGAAGTGTCTATGGCACACCCGAATTTATTTCTTTTTGGAATTGGAATTACTTTGATTTCCCATAGGTGAGGTGGCATTGAGTATGATAACCATAGATCGTTGAGCGAGTCCAGTAAAGAGTAGAGGGCTGTCTCGTTTAGATTTTTGAAGGCAAAGAAGGGGATGCCTTCTAAGTCTGGTGCAGAAAAGTTGGACATACTTTGGAGAACAGCCGATAGGTCAGGTAATGTGAGCGGGCTTGGAGATTCGGAAGCTAGCCTATTGTTGGGAGTTTGAGCGAATCAGCATGGCCCGGGAAGGGAGGCCCGATGAGGGATTCAAGAAACTCGAGAGATTCACAGTTATCCCGTTTTTGATAGGC
Source organism: Dioctria rufipes (assembly GCA_963924295.1). Lineage (NCBI taxonomy): Eukaryota > Metazoa > Arthropoda > Insecta > Diptera > Asilidae > Dioctria > Dioctria rufipes. Next base: position 78,693,183 of record OZ002741.1, on the reverse strand, counting down.
ATCAGTGCCTTGAAATATTGTTGACAGGTTTCGGAAAATTCTGAAAAAGTTCCTAGAGTCAAGTTTTTCCAGGTTATCAACAAACTTGTTAGTGTGAGCTGCTTTGGCTTTACAAATGGATACTTTCAGGAGCCTAGATTTGACTTGATACTTATTTACTGACACATTAGATGAGCTTCTTATGAGCTCGGAGAAGGCTGCCATTTTTCTCTCAAAGAGACGTTGAATGTCCGGATTCTATCATGACTTGGGGGAAAACTTGCTGTGAGGAAAAGAGAAGGTGTGTTTCCCAATGATTTCTTTAATGTCCTCAACGATATGATCAGACCTACGGAGTGCTTTGAGATCCTCTAAAGCTCCAGCTTTGTTTAGGAAACGTCTGGGTGGGGCAAGCGTAGGTAGCGACGTGTTTGATAACGTTAACACAACTGGAAAATGGTGTGTGCGCCTACGACTTGTTGATGGACTACCCTGGTTGAAATTTGGGCTGGCGGGTGAGAAGATATCACTAAGTCAAGTGTGGAACCTGAGCTGGCCGAGGATGGATTTGAAAAGAAGGTGGGGGAGAAGCCAGACATAATGGACAGGCCACAGGTTTGAGCACCATTTTTCAAGAAGGAACACTTTCTCACTGAGGCCTCATATCTAGTGATGTTGTTATCCCACATGGAGTTTCTTTCGTTTAGATCGGCACTCAGAATTACTGAGTTGAAGTTGGAGAAGAACACGAGGAGATCCTCTATGTCATTCTTGGGAGAAGAGAAGGCAGTTGCTACAGCTAAGCTGGAACTGGGGTCAGTCATCTGAACCACGACAGTGTCCATGCTTGAATCGAACGAAATACTCTTGTAGCTAAGGTGTGACTTGATGGCAATTAAAGAGCCTCCACAACCGTCGGCTCTGTCCTTTGTCACTAGATTATAGCATCTTAAGGAGGCGAAAGGACTGGCCTTGAGCCAGATTTCAATAATTACTACGATGTCTATGTACCTGAGTTTAAGAAGTGTTCGAGATACGGTTTGTTTGCCTTGGAGCTCTGTATGTTGAGATGTAGTAATTTCGTGGGGTGTTGACTGGATCAGACAGAAGGCGTTTTCACCTCTGTGGTAAGGCTAGGTGGTTTATGAGGTGGAGATGCACTATTTATAATTTTGAGGTGTGTTGATATGATGAAGTTGTTAATTTTTGATTTCACATTAAATAAACAAGTAAAAAAGCTAGAATTGGTCTAAGACCAATTCTTATGATACCCTAGATGAATGCCCGTATTAAATGTCGTATATTCACCGATCTATTCAAGTTTGATTTTGAAGTGGTTTTTCGCATATATTTCTGGAACGGTTTGTCGCACAGAAAAAATGATTACAACCAATTTTATAGGATTTCGTATTCTGCAGAAGTCTTTAGTACAATAAAAATGTCTTGGACTGATCGTTTTCAAAGTATACGTAAAAGACCTAAATTATGATATGGCAACACCAAGAAGGAGTTGCCCGATTTAGTCCATTTTTGACACTTTATTTGAAAATAAAGTAAAACCATCATGTACGAAATTTCAGCTCTCTACGTCGACGCGTTCTCAGGCAGTGTCCAAATATATAGCGGAAAACGAAATTTTTATATGGCAACCCCACGAAGGAGTTGCCCGATTTGTCTCATTTTCGAACTTAATTTTACTTTTTTTTTTTAAAGCCCGTGTACAAAATTTCAGCTCTCTATGTTTACGCGTTCTCGAGTTATCGTGCGCACAGACGGACGGACGGACGGACGGACGGACATGCAAAAATCAAAATAACTTTTAATATTATGAATGGGTGTCCAATCCATTTTGCTCTACCATCATTATTTCGAGGTGTTACCAACGGAATGACAAACTTAGTATACCCTATAGATTTCATCTAGGGTATAAAAATCAGAGTTGGGTTCCGTTGTTGAGGATTTATTTAGCTCTGTGCTGAGTCATGAGATGAAGCGTTCCAGCTCAGACACTCCGAGCTTGTTAGCCTTAATGCCAGTGCCTGTTCTTCCACTATCCATGTACTGGAGCATGGCATAGGGTTGTTAGGTTCTTGGAAGATAGAGCCTTTGACTACACTGGAATATGACCTTTTGGTTAACACTCTATTGGCATCTTTGATCGGGTTTCGGATCTTATGATCAGCTATGAGTGTCAGAAAGGGATCGCCATTTATTGTGTTTAGTAGGTCAAATCTGTTTTCACTGATGGGTATTTGGTTTGTTGACTTGCTACAACGATGTTCCTGGAAGGGCGCCTATTTGCACCGCTTATGGTCCTGATTTTGAGAATGTCTTGCTCTAATTGTTTAGCCGGACAGCGGATCAGTTGACTTGTGATTGCTTTTGCAGTTTTTGCAATAGGCAGGGTTTGTGCAGGGATTTAGTTCGCATGCTTCTTTACAGCTGTTTCGCAGAGGGGACTTTTGGATTTGCATTGTAGGAGGCCGTAACCGTACCTGAAATTTTTCGTGCATAGTCTTAGACGGGGAATGAAATATTCTACGGAGCGAAGTGCTCTTGCAATAGCTGAGTTTAACCCCAGGAGTGTGTAGTGATTTAGATTTGCTTAAATCATTAGAGCTGGTAAGTCTGATGTAGGGGAGCAGACTCCAGCTCTCTAATCTAGTAAAAGTAAGCTAGAGTTCAGTCTGCCTAATAAAGTTGAGTCGAGCACATCAGTTGTTTTTATAAACGCCCCAAGATATACTAATACATGGCGCAGTCGGTAGGATTCGAACCTACGCTCCCAGAGGGAATCTGATTTCCACTCATGATATGGTATGAATTTGTTCTCATCAATTTTTTTCGTGAAGCGAAGATCCTGCGTTACTTTAATCGGCAAAGAAATGTATTGAAGAATGTGTTCCGGTGATAAATCTTATTTCACTGTACCCTGCTTGCGTAGGTGAGTGAGTGGAATAAGACATTTCAGATCTGCCGTCGAAAGCCCTTTCGTGAGCAGGTTGTTAGCAGGTTCACCACTAGAGAAGAAAACTTTTACCGAGTTGAAGGACTGCTGCTCAATATTTACAAACTGGTGGTTGATGCCTTAGTGGTATTGATTATGTCTGCTAGCACTGATTTTTTTTTTTTTAATTTTGAGAACGATTTTCTGGATGACTAGGGTTCCGAACATTTGTCATGTCCAGTCCCCCGAATCTTCCGTGTCCATTACTACATCATTGTCCATCATCCTGCACTAAGGATCCATGCTATCCGCACCTGTTATGAAAGTGACGCCGCGAGCAACACACACCGTTCAGAGTGCACACACAGTTCAGTATTAAATTTTAAGGATATGTGAATTATAAAATAATTTGGAAATGCCGTATACTAACCTGGCTCCACTCGGAGCACAGCAGAAACAAGAAAAAACACAATTTAAATACTTTCTGTAGGAACAGTTATTAGGGTGCTACTTACTACCTGTTGATAAGACCTTGTTGAGGATTATTAATGGGGTTATGTAGACATAGAATAAACCACTGCTGAAATTGGTTACAATTTTAGTCCTCTATTCTGTATGTTTTTCTCTGGATAATAAACACTTCATATTTCACTTTATCGACTACTAAAATGAAAACCGTTATGGACGCTTCTAAAAAAACCTAACTGAGTCGCTTGGACGTTCTGTATGAAGTGCGGAGGTAAAACTGTTTTCTTGATTTTGGAAACATCTTTTATAGGTGGTTCGCAAACGCATCATTTGTCATGCAAAGCATCTGTGATTTTTTGTTTTTTAAGAGAAGTTGCCTGAATGTTGGAGATATATTGAAAGCAATTGAGAGCTTACCAAATGATATTCAATGGCCCAGTGATGTTTATTTGGAGCCCCTGCGATCACTAGCGCTAGCGACACAGATGCAAGATCCGGTAATGATAAAAATTCAGATTCGGGCCGTTTCAATATAAAGCACTTACATGCTGGAGTTGATATACGATTTGGTAAAAACCATGAACCATGAAGTCGAAGCTGCAATTCTTGAGGTAATACAGTAGCAACATTTTTCGTAAAAATGGTGTCCACACACTGAAGATACCAAACAGTCTAGGCGTTCACTGAAGTTATCGAACTCTTGCCCGCTTAGTTTTGGGGAGGAAACTGAACCAATTGATTTCTTTTGGTTCTTTATAAATAAATCATTTGTGGAAAAAGTTATTCGTAATACAATAAATAGGGCCGACAAAGAGAAGAACAATGTCATTTGTTTCAATGCTGAGGAATTCTACGCGTAGTGTTGCATTCGGTATTATGGATGCTAGATTTAGCTGCAACTAATGCATGCACTCTAGCGAAACACTACAGTTGCAACATTGATCAGCTTGATTTTCGTTGCCGGTTTGCTAAAGCACTCCTAATTCGCCACGAAAAACCACCATCTGCAAAAAAGTATGGCAAAACCAAACATATTATCGAAACGGGCCCACATTACAGTGAAAGGAGAGACTAGATTACGGTGTAAGCAATGCCATTCACACACCATATATAGGTTTTCTGAATGTAATTTTTCACTACATGCTAACTGTTTTGAGTCCTTTCACAACAATTTAAAATAATTTATCTTCTTTCGTTTTTTGAATTAAATATATTAAATTCAGAATGGTTAATTAATAAATTAGATCGCCAAAGAACTAGTTTTTGTTTTTGTCAAATTGAAAGATATTGTTACGTTTGTTTTACATTTCTTTATAAATAAATAAGAGCTAACAAAATATTTAAGACATGAAAAGTTTATTTCTTTAATAGACAAATGGTGCATTATATAATTAAAACTGATAAGGGAAAAATTTTAAAAACCTGACCTTTGTCACAAATGGGTTAATTTAAGGAAACTGTATGAGAAATTAAGAAAACGTATGTACTTAGGTATATAACCTGAATACATATTGTGAAAATGGACTATGTGTCGTGATAATAAAATGCGATTAGTACTTACTTACATTTTATTAGAACATGGAAAAATGAATTAAATTATAATATTTCTGGTTATCAGCGTCAAATGTTGATACCGTCGCATGAATACTGTTTTGCCCCATATGCTAAAATGGAGTTTTGAGATAAATGTAATTAAAGTTGAGACCTTTATTACCAAAAAACTGTTTGACACATTTTTTTAAATTTTCATTTAAACTCATTTTTGGTCTGTCTATTCATTTCTTGAATTATTTTTGTTTCAATAGAAGAAAATTCCCGTTCAAATTTCATTAACTTGAACCTATGTTGTTAATGGGGCCAAACTAAATTTCCATACAATATATTACTTCTACGATATGGGGCAAAACAATTTACTAATAAAGTTAAAAGAAATATTTTATTACTTCAACATCTTTATTTAACCTTGAATATTTTTGTGTGTTTCTAATCAAAAATAAATTTCTTCATTCGCAATGAATATAATTTTATGATTTTTTTACCGGCTAAGGTTTGTATTTGTTCAACTAGTCGTTTTTGGTATTCTTCGGTACAAACGAAACGAAAAAAAAGAAAGGATTTTTTTTATTTATTCTATCACACAATCATTTGATTTAGGGCGGCAAAGTTTCAAGTCTTGGCTCGACTCATTAACAGATCCCAAACAACAGAATTGAGTTACTCGAAAAAGAAATTAATAATAACAGGAGAATGCAAACAAAATTCTCCAATGAAATGTTGCCGCCCTGAATAAAATAATTGTGTGATAAAATAAATAAATAAATCCCTTTTTGCTTTTCGTTTGTACCGGAGAATCCCAAAAAGACCTATACTTGAACAATTATTACTTCATGCAGTAAAGTTAATAAAAAACAACAGATACAAAATTAAATACGCAATAACTCAATAGTACTCCTTATTTGATCATTAAAGCTGTTTGCTAATAATGTCTAATTGCATCTTGAAGATAAACTTAAAGAGATTTTATATCTTTCACATTATCTTTAATTCCAGCTTGGCTGATTTTAATCGGTGCATTGTTTTGTAAAGAAAAAAAGCGGCCACCCATCCTAGCTTTCATTACTCCTCGCCAGGTAATCAATATTAGAGACCGCTGGCAAGGACGTATATATAGATAACGAATGTGGGGGGTTTAGCATAGTAGGCTAATACCCTTTAGGGATGAAAGAATAATTGAGAATTAACGTGAACTCAATAATCGGAATTTTATATAAATTTAATATATTAAGCATATAATTTGTGATGAGATTATAAATGAATTGAAAAAGTCTTCATCTATTAGTGCTATATTTAGATAATTGAGTTCACGGTAATTCTCAATTAATGCTCCGTGGGTCTGCAGGGTGAGGTTTCCGAAATTTAAAAAATTTATGTTTGCAAACATGTTGCTTAACCCTATTTTTATTACATTATTTACATTGAAAAAAAAAAATAATATAAAAGTTCACTTTTTATAAATAAAGAAAAATTACAAAATTAAATTTAGTCTTTTTCTTCGTGCGATGAAATGGGAGAGAACTTCACTCGTTTCAATTTTGACATTTCGATGAACACTTAGCAGAGCGAGTCGTGATTTCAACCTCTTCAATGTGGAAAACATTCTCTCAGCAGTCGCAGTTGAAACTGGCAGAGTAGCTAGGATTAGCAATAATTTGCGAATGTTTCGATAGAACAGTTCATTGCAATTCTCTATTGTTTCTAATGCAGTCCCTGGCCTCTCCTAATTAGAAACTGTTCGCCATTTATTTTTCCACATTTCCAGTTCTGCTTCAAAATTTTTAAAATGTCCAACTAATTCGTCAAACATTTTAAAACACTCCTCCATTAATTGAGATGTAGCACTCTCACATTTTCTTGGAAGAAGAAGTTGGAATTTTGCGATGCGCATATTGTGATCAGAGAATCGAGAGTTCAACTCTATTATGAAGTGGTCCAAGAATGGAAGAAAAAGATTTCTTTTATAGTATTTTTTGTTGCTTTCAGCAGGTGTATTGTCGCGTCCTATTTGATGACTGGTTGTCCTCGGCTTCTTTATTTCACCTCCAAAGTCACTAACAAGTTTCACTGCTAAAGAATAAATTTCGTTGAAGTGTTCAGTATTCTCTCTCATTTCTTGAAATGTCTGAATTATAGTCTGAACATGCTGGCAGCACTGAACCAGATCAGAATCCACCTTCTGAAGAGCCTGACATAGTGTGGCAGTATAAGCGAATAATTTATTTAGTACTGTGTACTCTTGTCCCGATTTTAAACAATGTAAAAACTGAAAGGCTTGCAGTGATGTTCCTTTGATGTTAGAGGTCTGCAAAGTTTGTAAGGTTTGTACTATTGGCGACAACATTTCAACAACCCGTCCTATTGACTGATGCTTTTCAGTCCATCTAGTCTCACAAAATCCAAGAATATTGTGGTGGCGGAGAGTCGCATTCTGGCTTTCTTTTACAACATTTTTGAAGGCTGTATCTCTTTGTGAAGACTGGCGGAAAAAGTTTATAACCGATTTTACAGTTCCCATACTGTTTTGTATCATGGAGATTTCACAGGAATGAGCAATAGCTAGGTTCAAACTATGAGCCGCACAATGTACATACGGAGTTCTAGGATACTTTTCAGAAATTATTGATCGTACTCCCTTAAACCTCCCACTCATTACGGCAGCTCCATCGTATCCTTGGCAGACCATTTTTCTTAACTCTATACCTAATTCTGATAGAGTTGGGATAAGAGTTGATGCTAGCCCAGCCGCAGTTACATCTTCCACTGCTACAAATCCAAGGAAATCTTCTCGCAGAATTTGTTTGCCATCACTTACTTCCACATAACGGGCACAAATCGCCAACATCAGTGCCTCGCAAGGCTATTTCCTGCCGTCCACAAAAGATGATAGTTTCAATGATGGATACTAATTTTTCACGGTTCTCGTGAATAATTCGTTGTCTCTCGGAGCTCAGTTGAGAAAGAACATCAGCCTGTTTTCCTGACATGATTTGAAAATATTATCATCAGTATGATATTTATTTCTTCCGTGTTTCTCAAAATTTTCTTTAGCGTGTTTCCAATTCGTGTAATCCTTTGTGACCAAAGCTCCTAAATGTTGACGTCCTCTTCCTCCAAGTGCACGGCTGAATAACACGCAAATTTTACATAATGCTCCATTTAGATATTTTGAATATACTAGAAAAGGATAAATCTTTAGCCAGTGGTGTTGAAATGAGAGATTTCTTCCATAGGCCATAGGAAACTTAAAATTTGTTGGTGGTAGCCAGGGTTGGTTTAAAGCTTTCTCTTTTACTGAGTCGTCAGAAGGTGTTTTATTTACATATAACCCTATGTCGTATCTATTAACATCTTCGATACTTTCACAAGCTAGAGTAATAGTTGCACCGCTATTGCCTGCCTCCCTTAAACTTAAATCAGCTGAAATATTTTTATGGCTACCTTCAGGATTTTTTACTTCAGTGTTCTCCTCCGTGTACTTTTCAGCCTTTTTCGGATTTTTCACTGTATATGCGAGTATTGACGACTGTTTTGACCTCTTCATTCTTAATTTCTGAAAAAATGTACAAAAAATAACTAAATAGAACGTTAAGAATAAATTGTTTCTATTACCTTCAAAGTGGGCTCTTTTATTTGGAAACTAGTTCAGTAAATATTATACAAATGTATTTGTGATTTAGCTAAAATATACAAAGTAGCTACTATTTAGTATAATGTTAACCATAAAAATTAATAAAGTAACTAGCTTACCTTCTATTCTCAATACAAAAATCTAGTACGGTGTATATTTACTAGTTACACGCTTTTACAAACTCTTCTGAAAAATTAATCCAATTCAACGCGCAAAGAGACTCCGTTTTATACCGATCGTTCGCGCAGTATTTATATTAATAACAAAAGAATTCATCAGAAATATTTTCTTTGAATAACGAGATGAATCCCACTTCCACATCGAAAATAAACCTTCAGCTTTAAGAGGTTCTACCCCCAAATCCTATCTAATTTTTTGTTTCCGAAAATGTTGTCGACCATATTTAGTATACAACTTATGAGGAAACATTTTTGTAAAAGTTCATAAGAAAAGTGATCTATGCTCATAAAAATGGTAAACGGCCCAGAGAACTGAATCAATCTAACTTTATTGGTCTGTTGTTGGCCTGGCCACTAATACAGTATAAAAGTTCTGATGAAAAAATTTCAAGAAAATTCGAAGGAAAAAATGTATTGTAAATAAAGTATGCCATATTCACACTTTAATAGTGTTATCTAAGGAGAACTACCCCTACCCCGCTAGATACGATTCTGTATATTTGTCGTTTATAAAATCATGGTAAAGGCACTGCCAAACACAACAAAATCTTATGAAAAGAAATAAAATTTTTCTTATGATATACTTCCTGCTAAGGCTTCATTTGTACATCAGCGACCGATTATTTGTTTCACATTATGTTATTTATCAGAACAAATTCGAGCAAGGGCGATGGACGGCTACTTTCAATAACAACTGCCACAGGGTTCTTTCATGTAAAGAAAACTCGTTCGAATTTTATTGGCAAAAAATGAATTTAAAAAAAAATTAGTAAAAAAAAACGATTATTATTTAAGACATTTTAGGTATAACGGTATAACTATGTAATAATCTAAAATTTCCTAAAAGGTAAACGAAAAATTTGTTAAGCTATTTAAAATAACCACGGGGCGCTCATGAAAAATATTACTTACTATCTTATAATTAGTTACAACCAACAAAAGTTGTTGTTTCAAGACGAAAATAATTAGATATAGATTAAACATTCCCTTTAAAATGTCAACAAACTTAAAAATACTACTTTGATTAAGCTAAGGTGTATCAAAGTAAGCTACCATCTACTTATTTTATTTCTCTATTTTGCACATGTTTTTCCTAAAGTTGCTTTACCTTAAAGGGCCTACGGAGGAAAGATATAAAATGAGATATAAAGAATTTTGGATAAAAATTAGTATAGCCTACAACAATGGGTGGGGGGGGGGCTTGGACCCCTCAAACCCACCCCATGTAAACGGCCATGACCGCTGGTAAGACTGCATTACAAAAAAGTGTGCACTTATAATTGCAAACCACTAAATGGAAAATTCTTATGCAGTAAAAAAGGAAGTCAGCCAAGAAGAATGCCGCAAATTAATTCTGTCCACCCATATAGAAAATCTGAATATGTTTCAAAGAAGCTCAGCTAAAAAGTTGAAAATTTCGAAGACGACCATTCAAAATGTTGTTAGTAAATTCCGAGAATTAGTGTCTAGACAAAGTTTGGGGCTGGAAGGCAAATGGGTTCGATAGACCAAAAATTGGCCAAAGAAATGGTAGACAACTTTAAACGAAATGCCAACATGTCGAATTAAAAGAGGAGAAGGCCTACGAAGTCTCCATATTCAGAAAACACCAAACAGAACACCAGAAAGGAACCAAGTTGCAAGATCCAGGAGCCGAATTTTTTGTGAAAATTTTCTAACGAAATTTGGTTTACGTGAAAATGAACTTCAACCAGTGTCTTCAGAAGCGCTTTCTTACATTCTTTAGATAGCATGATACTTCTACTTGGTTTTGGCCGGATTTAGCATCTTGCCACTACGGCAGAAAAGCAAGAGATTTCTATGATTCCCAATCCATACCCGTAGTACCCAAAGAAGCGAATCCTCCAAATTTTCCAAAATTAAGTAAGACCAACCAACAAATATTGGTCAAATATTGACAGAAAATTTAAAACTAAAAACACTTCGCTAACACAGACATTTTTAAGAGGCAGTATAAAAGACTATCCCATTCCTTCGATACTCTCTGTACAAAATTTAATGCAGAACATTCACCAATTTTATAGCACGTAGTAATTATATCATGGTGGCTGTGAATAATGTAGATAATTAAGAAATAATTCAACAAAAATTATTTGATAACAAAACAAAACAGAATTTCTTGTTGCTTTCATGATTCATATGTGGTCTTCTTAGGGCTCCGTACCTAAAGGGTAATAACGGGAACCCTATTACTAAGACTTCGTTGTCCGTCTGTCCGTCACCAGATTTTATCTCATGAACCGTAATAGGTCGTCAGTTGAAATTTTCACAGACTGTGTATTTCTATTGCCGATATAACAACAAATAACAAAAATTAATTAAAAATTAAAAATTATACGGGCCCCATACAAGAAATGTGATTTTTTTCGGCGTTTTTCATTCTTATTATTATCTGTCTGTCGCCGGGCTGTATCTCAGGTAAATAGATAAACAGTTGAAATTTTCACAGAGTGTGTATTTCTATTGACGCTATAACAACAAATAATATGAATAAAAATAAAAATAAAAGGGGGCCCGATACAAGAAACTTGATTTTTTCGGCATTTTTTTCTCGTTTTATTCTCATTAATTATTATTAACATAAGTAGGCATTATTTTTTCAAATGACAGCATTCTTTTTCACATGACACCTACTCTCATTTGAAAAAATGAATAAAATATACCATGGTTGTTTTTTTTTAAACAGTCCTAAAATCTTTCGAAGTATATTTCTGCCAGTTATAATCAAAATTGGCTCCGAAATAAATTGTGCCTGTGTTGCATACATTTTTTAATATACCTTAAAAGGCTCTTGTTTTTTTTTTATATGCAAGAATTCTAATACTAATTTTTGTGGCAAAAATATTACAAGGGGCAAACATGACATGATTTATCTCGATACATATATAACTTAGAAGAAAGCTGATTAAACCATTTAATTCAACTTCAGTAATAATCTCAAAATCCGTGTTTATATACAAACGCAGTTTACGTAGAATTTCCAAATATATTGGCAGTGGTTCGGAGTATCCTTACTATTGTTGGTGCCCTGTTTCATCGATCAGATTTACTCTTAGATATCACTAACTCCACAGGTCAATAGCTCTAATAAAGTCAAAATTTATACTCTAATAAAATAAAAACAGAAAATGTATGTATAAAAAAAATCTTTTTAAAAAAGACTGCTTCTAAATCCACACTAAAAAATAGAAAATAATTTCTTCCTTAACAAAAGTTCTTAGAGTTTCTCTTCATTTTATATTTTAATTAAATATTGAAATTATATTTACATTTATTTGTTTACAAAATTTAAAAATTTCAAGGTACAAAAAGAAAGCAAAGTGTGAGCAATCTGGTTTTCAAAAATCAACTTTTAAATCTTAAGCCTTCAAAACTAAAAACTGTATGATAGAAGTTTTTCGCTTTACTTCATTGATGTTCCAATGAAATGATAAAAAATTCAAATGACTAGGTATTGTATAATAATTATCGTTAACTAATATAAACCTTAAGAAGAAACGTATATGCCAAAATAAATTTTGTTAAAATTAATTACTAGCTCGTACGATTTTCTAAAGGAGATCCAATAAATAAATATTAATGTTAATTTATGGTATCAGATATTTCAATGTATTCGAATAGGCTATAGAAATTCTTAGTAGGATCATACTGCTTATATAGGGCTTTCCAATAAGAGGTGTTATTTTGATATGCAAAGAAAAATGCCATTTTTTGAGATAAATGATCGAATCTTTATTTCATTATAAAGAAGAAGGTATGCCGTTAATAATGGAAAATAACATCAGCCCAATGACCACCACGACCACGCCTACAGGAACATATCCTTTTCGTGAAATTTTCCATAACCAGATCGCAAAGTGGCTGCCCTATGTCCTCGATAGCCTCACGAATTCCATCTTTGAGGTCTTGAATCGACGCTGGGCTGTTGGCGTAGACCTTCTCTTTCAGGTGGCCCCACAGGAAGAAGTAGCAAGGTGTTAAGTCACAAGATCTCGGTGGCCAATTGTGATCACCTCTTCGAGAGATAACACGGTCCGGAAACTTTTACCGTAAAAGATCAATGGTTTCGTTCCATGTATGGCACGTAGCGCCGTCTTGTTGAAAGTAAACGTTGTCCAGATCAATACCATCCAATTCCGGTCATAAAAAAATCATTAATCATCTATCGATAGCGCAATCCATTCACCGTAACTGTTGCTCCAGCCTCATTTTCGAAAAAGTATGGTCCAATGACCCCGTGGGACCATAAACCGCACCAAACAGTCACCGTTGAGGATAAAGAGGCTTTTCAACAATAACTCTTGGGTTTTCCGAGCCCCAGATGCGACAATTTTGCTTGTTGACGAAGCCATCGAGGTGGAAATGGGCCTCATCACTCAAGATAAGTTTTCGATGGAATTCCGGATCATTTTCATGCATTTCAAGGACCCAATCAGCAAAGACTCGACATTGTTGATGATCGGCCGGCTTGAGTTCTTGTGTTAACTGAACTTTATAAGCCTTAAGACCCAAATCTTTATGCAAAATACGGTGTAATGACGTTTGTGGAATGCATAATTCCAAAGAACGACGAGGATTGGACAAATCTGGGTTTTCTTCAACACTTTCGGCTACAGCAGCAATATTCTCGGCTGTTCTTGAGCGACGTGTACGGGTTTTATTCTTCACATCACTAGCTTGTCCCGACAGCTCGAATTTTTCTACCAATTTCTGTATTGCGTTCCGACAAGGTGCTTCACGACGCGACGACCCAAAAATGTTCGAGTTTTACGAACCGTCTCTGCCACATTTTCACCATTTTTATAGTGAATTTTAATAATTTGAATGCGTTGTTGAATCGTGTATCGTTCCATTTTTATTAATGGCGTAGTTTCTACTTGTCAAATGTCAAAAAGGGACAGCTCCAAAAGTGACATCTATCGAAATAGTGGGCTAATTAAAATAACACCTCTTATTGGAAAACCCTTTACTACTACTCTGCTTCAATCAATTATAACAACTTTTTCAAAAATTTATTAAGGGGGGTTACCACCAAAAAAAAGCTCACGATTTCTGTTCCCAAAAGCTTAGTGAACATAAACGCATAAAAGTATGCAATTTTAAAATTGAAACAAATCACTATATGTACATGGAAAGCTATATGATGCTGTGATATTCGTCTGTATTGTACTCCAAAGCATGTCGGGCATCTGCAGAGCAGTAGGGTAGAATCGCTGACTTATGAGTCAGTGGGTAGAATTGCATAGGCATGGTGAGATTTTAAATTTGGCTGTCGGATTTTTCTTAGAATTTTGTTGAGGAGCAGGCAAGGAGCGAACGAAATGTATGCTCTCTGTGCTGTTGATCAGACACTTTTCCGTGTAATTTGTCTGGTACTATTTATTAATTGGGCAATTTTAATTTTACTGAAGCCGGTCATCAATTAAAACTCTTCCAAGAATTCTGAGTTGTAGTATACCTACCATATAATTTTTGCAATGTTCACACGTTGTCAGATAACCATTTTATTAACTGGATATCCAAAGAACTACTTTAGAGAATTAGATTTGAATTTACCAACAACACAATTTTCAGGTTGAGCTATGTCTGGTAGATTTTCTAATCTAGTTTTAGTATATATGTACATATATACAATTTTATCTCTATCTAATTCCTCAATTTTGTTCGTATAAAATTTTTCATGTTTCAAGAAACGCAATCCAACCAGATTAGCCTAGTCGGATTTACTGTAACTGGGAAAGATTAGCAATATAGCAAATAGTGAATTCTTTTCTGCGACTCGATGTTAATACTGCCATCAAATCTGCCATTCTCGTGCTCTTTTCTTCCCTACTGGTGTGGTGATAGATAAAAAAGAATTAAAAAAATAATTTCAAAAGAAAGATGTCATTGGTACAAAGCCGATACTTTTATTGGTCGACACAAGTTCTTTGTAATTTGTAAAAATCCTTCTTCTTCGAAAATCGCATTTTGAAAACAATTCATACATAAATTAATAGTACTTAGCAGTAATTATAGTCGCTAGAAAGATAATCGATTGTAGTAAAAAAATTGGTACACACTGTATATAATCGTGACAACTCACTACACCTCATCAATTTTCGTTCAGTTTTCTAAATTACATACATATATTCGAAAAACAACTCTTCAAAACTTTAAAAAGTTCCATTTTGTCCTTTCTACAGCTTCACTAAAACGCGGTCATAAATAGAACGCAACAAAAAATAACTATTTATAATTTAGCCAACCTTCCTCCAAAATTTCATCAAAATCATTTACATATCACAAATTCAAATTCACATTTCACAAATTTGTACATTTATAGGGTTATTTCCTTTTCATATACACAGATTTACATACCTAACAATATTCAGTTTTCTCTTCTTTATTCCATAATTATTGGCCCGAATTTTACTAATACGTCCCATGATTAAATAATAGTTACTCACAATTCGTTACCTATAACCATAATAGAATTGGCAAAAAATTTCTCGCCTCAAAAGCAAAAATGAAGAAATTACCAATGATAAAAATTCAAATATTCCGGGAAATCTACATACATACATATACCTAATGCAGAAAATTACGGCACACACTCTCCAAGCATATAGCTACAGCCCGCTGAGCTTTCGAAACAAATGAAAGCTTTCCAAAAGCACATTACTCCATCTGACGATGATAGAATGAATTGAAAACGCCAAATTGTATGCAAAATATAATAAATCACGAAATTTTTGCCGTTACCATCATTAACATTATTAACTTTATTTCCTTTATCATTGCACTAAAAAATTTTGAGTTTTTCAAAATAAACAGAAAATGGTTCGATCTTTGTTACAAATTGAACTTTCATTGAAATAATATCATAATTTTGGTAGTTATTTGTCTCGGAAAATAGCAACTTTCAAACTAAAATATATTAGTAACCAACATTTTTTGTCTAGTTATCTTTCCGTCACTGCCTCTTTCAGCCCATGATCTTCCATACTCAAGTACAAATTTACTATTTAATGTACCATTATTACGTTTTGATGTACTAAACTTTGCAAATTTCATGAATTCCAGAGTTTTCTAAAGCTAATTAAATACATATAAAACCCCGAAATCTTTATTTTTGACACGTCATTACCTAAGTTTATGCATTTTCTCTAACTATATACAATTTTTTATCATGATAGTACGCACAGATTTGCAGTAAATTTGTATTAACTTTTCGTGTTTTTTAAGATTTCAGTGGTAACCCCCCTTAATTTATTTTAGTGTAAATAAAGCCTGAAAATATGTTTTATTCTGCTTAGACAAAAAAGGCGAGAAATCTTTTATGTTCTTAATTTTTTTCTTCGGTGGCTGGAAGGTAGTGTTGAAAGGTTCGATTTAAAGATACGATCAATCTCCCGGCTGAAGTATTATATTTCAGTTTACAGATATCACCTGTTCCATAAAGTAAAATCGTCAGTTTTGAATACAGAACGCTTTGAAAATTAAGCTCATTTTTTTTTTTTTAGCAAAACATTTGAAACCAGTTGAGTTTATTTAGATTACTCGTAAAATCACATTTCAATATTTCATGTTGCTTAAAATTCTCAGCAATGATAGTGGACTGTGATTTCAGTATGCTTCAAATATTTGTCTAACACTGTAACATTGTTAATGCTATTCACTTCTTAGATTTGCGAATGGCCCGGTTCTGAAAACTTTTGAGTAACAGATTTGTTTTGTTTGTTGTGATTCAAAAGTTGCAATAATAGCTGGCGAGGTTATTCTGTTTTGGTTTTGAGGGATACATGAATCATACCAGAGAAATGTATGTTCGCCACGTGAGCCATTCAGTATAATTTTGGTCAATAACTTTTTAAGAATTGTTACTAAAGCATTCCCTGAAGGGCCGCTTAGTACTTCTGTCCACACTGCATAATATGTTATGTTTTCTTGAATTTAGTAAAATAATGTAGGAGTTGGATTATACTTTCAATTCTCGTTTATAATAAAATATTGAAGCAAATACCTTTGGTAAATTGAAGACACTCTGCAAATCGTATCATATAACAATAGTATTGGGGTCAATGTTCGTTCCATCAACTTTTCTTTCACTTTTTAGTAAAATCTTAACGAAGTATATTCATCTTAAGCACTACAAGTATTTATTCAACAGACAAAACAAAGTGAAGATGTGCCCGATTTTTTATCTTTAACCCATTGTTCAACGCTAAGGATTATTGATAATGTACTATGCGCACAATAATAATTATCAATTTCTGCGAGGTTACCCTGAATATAAAAAAAATGTTCACAATACATTTCAAAATTTAAAAAAATTGCTTAGGAGGTAATCAGTTATATTAACCTACTGCCATTCCCGTAATTTCAGACGTTAAACTATCAATGTCTATTTTACATTGTATATGTTATGAAAAATTCTTTTGTATGCACTCACGTTATTTTTTATTATAGATACCTACATGCCTTTTAAATATTGGTAATATTCCTCAAAATTCTATTAATCGAATTAAATTCATTAAGTAGATCAAATCGTAGCTATTTCCACTGATTTTACTTCCCATGCTTCCTTTATTATACCTAAATTAAAAATAACACTTTCCACACTCATCTTTTACCTTGCACAAATAACTTGATAGTTATGATGATGATATGAAGTTATTAGTAAGATCTGTGCATCGAAGATAATTTGTTAGCGCTATAAGTACTTTACCAGTTTCCGTCATTACGCCCGACTTGCAAATTGAAGTTTTGTCGATCAAGTTCTATACTTTGAAATGCATCCAATTAGTAGCAAACAGATACAGATAGTAGCAATACTTCATTGTTCGGGTATGCAAGTATTTTTATTAATTTTACGATATTTTCCTTAAGTTTACGAAAGTAATACTAAACAATCTCTCTCTAAAGAATATGTACGAAATATTCCTAATTTGTCCATTTTATATTATCAAAATAAATTCACATTTCGTAAAAACTATGAAGCAAGCTTCGGCAATCGTAAACGTACGTGCGTTCCTTTTTTACGAAAAGCTTTATAATATTTTAAATATGTTTGTTAAAATGCGTTATAAATCTTACAAATATCTTAAAGATTTTAAGTAATTTTGTCCAATACTACGAAACTCTTTTATATCGAGAATTAACGACAGCTTTTTTAAATACTTTATTATATTACTGTTTAAAATTTTATACAGGTGTATCAAACTTTTGTGTTGTTTCAAATTCACTCAGTCATTTCACCACTCTATGTATGATATAATAATACTATCAATGAGTTCACGTAATCTGTAGCCAAGTAATATACGAAGTGTGATCAAAAATTCGGTGAATGAATGTTTATAGAAGCAAATTCTGACACTATATGCATTCGAAACATCCGTCTGATAGCCTGATCCTTTCAGAAAGTCAACGTTAAGGTTAACCAAGTTGTGACTTGTCAGTTGGCTTCCAGAGTAGGAAGAGTAACGTCATGTTTTCATTATGTCTGTCGCACATTATGGATTTCGAACAACGTGAAAATATTACATTTCATTTCAATTGGAAAAAAGTGCCAAAGAAACTCGTAAATAGTTAAAATCAGTATATAAAGATAATGAACTGACTCTGAAGACTGTCTATAAATGATTTGAGCGATTTAAAAGCAAAAATGAGTGGGTTCAAGACGAGCAATGTCGGGATGTCTTTGGACCTCAAAAACACACGAAAAGTGGAAAAACTGAGAGCTTGGAGTAGAACTGAACATCACGCTTGAGTCCGTGATAAGCCAGAAAAATGGTTCAATGGCTTCCTCTTTCATCACGACAACGTTCCATGCCACACCTCGCTTTCGATACGCGAGTTCTTTGAAAAAAAAAATAAATAAAAAAATAAAAAAAATCCTGTCTGTCCGCATCCACCGTAACTCTCCGAATTTAACACCATGCCACTTTTGGCTCTTACCAAAAATAAAAGCTGCACTAAAAGAAAAACGTTGGATACCTTTTTCGACATTTAGAGGGTCACGACAGACTGAAGACCGTTTCGAAAGAAACCTCCCAGAATTGCTTCCAATCATTAATCAACGTTGGGTAAGTGCATCGCTAGCCAAGGAGAGTACCTACTTTGAAAGAGAATAATTCGAATTTGATGCAAGCTGATTAATTTTTTTGTAATAAAACTATTCACCGTATTCTTTTTATCACACCTCGTAATATAAGTAATTAGTTTCTTTCTTATTTGCACTTCCAATTTTCAAATTTTTTAATACCCCCCCCCACCCCCGCCCACCGTAAGGCACATGTCTGGATCCACCCTTGCCAGAGGTGCTTAGACTTACCTTGAACTATTGATTTCATGTCAATTTAAACGACATAAGACATCTCCAAAGTTGAAACAAACTGATCATGAAAGCAAGAATAAGTTAAAGAATTGACCTTATCTTTGAGGAACAAAAACCACCACCAGGTTGAGTTCCTAAAATTCTTTATACATATACATATTTCAGGGAAGTGTTAACCCACAGTTGAAGAAATTGGGAATCATTAGACTTTTAGATTAGTGTGGTATGAGAATGAGACATATGACATATCATAGAATGACCTTGCAACTTCATTTGCTAAGATCAGCACTCTAATCAGAGGATAACAGCCAATTGGCAAATCAGCCTTTTTAAAGTTAAAAGTGTAGTAACATATAGAGGAGATGCTAAAGCATCATAATCGGAAAAGAAAAAAAAAATAGCGTGGAATGCAGGATAATGATTTGGTTCTGAAACCAAAGGCTTTAATATAGGTAGAAATTTTTAAGTATTAGCGCTGTATATATATATCGCCAACTGTTCGTAAGCACCATTTTTGTGAAATTAGCTCTTATCAACTTTTCCGGCGCTAAATTGTTATAAATAAGTCCATGAGCTTGGAAAATTAAATCAAAAGAAAAAGCTTCGAATCAAATTAACGTGTTCTAGTTATATTGTACAAAAGACTTAACGCGATTCGCTGTTTTACAACTAATGAGCCAGTCACTTGAGCAAGGCGATGCACGGTGTTTTGAAAACATCCAAAATTAAATAAAAACCCAAGAAAGGGAAATGAAAATTAAATTAAATTATTCGCATATGGTTATCTTTCCTTTGTAGACTAAAAGATGGCACCCTGTCTACCTCACATCTGCCAGTTTTTAACTTCGCCTTCAATAAATTACAGTAGATTACATATTATTTGTTGAGCAAAGCTCAATAACCCCAAGGGAAAAATGAGAAGCAAGGCCACCTATCAGAATGTTACCGCCTTGTTTGTCCTACACATGTGGAAGGAAAATTGTATGAAACCATAACTCAAAGATACGAGAATCCAACCAGGCTGACTTCGTTACAGCGTATTTCGTCCCACATGTATCAATTATCATACAAATGTTCTGATTATATACAACAAACAGAGGCAATAATGCTTGTATTGCTCTAACGCAGAATATGAGTGAGGCAATGACTTTAGAGTGCTTTATTAACTTGCTCTACCGGCTAAGTGCCTCTAGAAACTATTATTTTCTGGATCCTGAATCATCAGATAAATTAGTCTCAACATAATTAAAAACATTGCACGGTGGGACACAGTCCAATTTTTTTTATGCTATTAAGAAACTCCATTACAGGGTCCTCGGAGACTTCTGATTTTTATCTGAAACGTTGGATGCCAATGTATTAATCAGATTGTGTCTTCTCATAAACCCAAGAAGGAAATACGTAACTCTGTGTTTTTTCCGACTCAGATAATACTTCTGTACTCTGTTGTCGTTACTGGAAAATCCCAATCTGTTATTTCATAATTCATTTATATTACCTGTTTTGGTATCTAAAGGGCCTCTTACATCAAGTCAGTACGCTCACCTAAAAGAAAAAGAAAACAGGAAGTATCTGGCGAAAACACGAAACAAAATCAAGGAAACTTATCTGACTTCGTTATATTGGCTTCTGCGGTGAACTTCATCATTCAATTTGCAAGCAGCTTAAAACAGAAAATTGTAACAATTAATTAAAGTAGATAAGAACATTTAAATAGAAGTAAGGTAGATTACGTAGGGTAGTTAACTTGTTTATAGGCACATTAGAGGAAAGGATTCACATATAATTAAACAACATAGATTTAGATACTTACGTCATGTTAAAACATTCACAAAACTAACACCGAACATTAATCACGTAAAAACAGTGCACTATAATTTAATGTGAATGACGTTTTCTTTGTCGTGTACCACTCCACAAATAATGAGACACTTGGCAGTATTTTTTCTTCTTCTCCTTTAATTTCGTTAAGTGAGACATCTTTTTAATGCTATAATTTTATGGTAAAAAAACAAAAAAATTTAGTCCAAGAAAGAGGTAGAAGATAAGACGTGGAAGACCTTCTAGAAATTGTATTATAAAAAAGAAAACGTTAACTTGGTTTTTTTCTTTTTAAATAACATAAATTTGGTGTTTTTTTTATATTATTAAGCCAAGCTCAGGGGATACCCTATAAAGTAAAGCATAGCTTGGCAGGAAGGAGAAAGAAAAAGGAATTAGGGAGCATGAGGAGAGTGGGATGTGTGCCACTCTTAAATCTTCGCACATTGTATGCCGGATTAAAGACAGAAGATATTCGCATATTTCGGGATAAAAAACCATCAGGGAATTTTACTGTACGGCCGAAAATAATTTTAAGGGTAAAAAGATGTGCACGGTTTGCGACGCGAGTATTGCGTGCAGGAACCATTCTACAAGGGATCAGGCTAGATATTTCATCGGAACATTGAACATGCATGTAGTGATATAGAAGTGAAAGGCAGCGATGGCATCCAACAATGCGGCGGTGCTCCGCTGTGTCGATATGGCAAATTATTGCCACATCACCATGAGACTGAAGGCTTCCTTCTGGACAATATGCAATGAAGCTAAGGCTGCACGACCAGCCCCGGCCCAGATATAGGAATTGTATTCCATTCTAGGTCTGATGTATGACTTGTGGAGGAGCGGTATATTCGATGGACCTATATATATATATATGTATTTATATATTCTTATACCTTTTCAGAAATCCAAGACATTTCGAAACTTTTTTGGAGTCAAAGAAGATGTGATCTGTCCAGCTTAACTTACTGGAAATATTAATGCCAAGAATGCATGAAGAAGGCGTATCGTAAATCAATGCTCCATCCAACCAAACAGGAGTTGAGAAATTAAGAATATGGGAAAGTTTTGGGTTTTATATGCATTGAATTCGACGCGATTCGCTTTGCCAAAGTGAATATATTGGCAAGATCGCTATTCAATAATGTAAGTATGCGATCTCGTTTGACAGATTTGGCATCCCCTTCACAAGAGTGTCAAAGGATTAAGCGAAAGCAGGCGTGCTGTCGTCAGCGAAGCTTTGGATCAGACTGAAGGTAAGAGAAAGCAGTGGAGTGGAGAAATTATGATCTTGTTTTAAACATATTAGACAGCTTTTGGTTTTAGATGTATTGTGATGATCAAAATTTGTTTTGGTCCGAAATTTTCTTCAACATCTGTTGGAAGTAGCTAAGAAGCTTAATTCCTTGGCAATGTCGGAAGTAGCTAAAAAGCTTAACTCCTATGTCATGACGTTCACCGAAGTAACGAATAAATTAGTAATGCACTCTGGTACTTAGTAATACTGAATTGCTTAAATCTCCACCAATTTTTAAAAATTGAATATAACACTAACTGATAATTATTGATACTGGATTAATAATGAACTCGCTGAATGGAAACTGAATTAATAATGACTTGTCTTCATCCAAGACTACCGCTTATTTATATTTTAAAATTAGCTTATCTGTATCATATTAAGAGTTCCAGGCTTCAATAATATCAATACAAAAATTCAGGTCATGACGAAATTGTGATTGATTAGCGGCCAATATGCTTGGGTGAATTTTTGTGTCGACCTTTGGTTGACCCAGTATTGATTTGTTAATTGTTTACAAATAACAATAATGTAAATAGATTTTGGTTATTGATCAATGTGTTGCTTTGCATTTTTTGTATAGTATGGGGAAATGCGTGGTTGACCCCAATGCTATTGCGAATCAATAATTTGCTTGAGTTTATGTGCTTAAATGCATATAAGTGATTCGCTTTGTAGATGGGTTCATCACAGCATTGAATTTGATGCGATTCGCTTTGCCCCTAGCGAAGATATTGTCAAGCTCAAATGATGAAATAATGCAATCTCGTTTGACAAATGTGGCATTTTCTCTGAAGTCCGCAAGAGTGTGAAAGGAGTAAGCGAAATAAAGGGTACTGTCGTCAGCAAAGCTATGTATGGGATTGAAAATAAGAGGAAGCAGATCATTCATGAAAATTAAGTAGACAGTCGGAGAGACAACAGAGCCCTGGGGCACACCGGGGACTAGATAAAAAAATTTAATTCGTAATAGAAGACGAAGGGAGAGACCAAGTGCTTTAAGTTTGACTAAAAGGGGGCGGGATGCCAGATTCTATCAAAGGTCTTTGAAATGACCGGAGCAACGATTTTACGCTCACCAAAACTGTGAAGACTTCGGTTCCAATGTTCCATAAGAAAAGCTAGCAAATCTCCAGATTAACGGCCAATCTGAAAACCGTGTTGGCGATCGTTGATGAGTTGAAAAGATGAGCTGAAAAAGAGTGAAAAGAAATGCTTGAGACACTGAATTATATATTCACTTTTTCTATTAGTTAATAAATAGCGAATTTGCTGAATTTGTTTATTATTATTAGAAAATTTTCTTTCTGAACTGAATAAATGTCTACATGTACAATTTTTAGAGGTTTTTTTGGAGTTTCGGATAATTCGAATTTAAAGTGTTGTCTTTTTCTTTCGAGAAATGAATCGGAAATAATTCCTACGCTTGGTTTTGAAAATTATTTTAAAAGATTTTTGTGGCTTGGTTAAGCCTTCGGTTGTTTTTTTAAAACAAATTGATGAGAGAATTCATTCAAAGGGCGTTCGGAGATAGGAATTCCATTTTCAAAATTTTCTTCTGCAGAATGTATTGTAATGGTTGCAATGACATTAATATTATTTTGAATAGATTCAGATATATTGATCCCGATTCGAGATAGAGCGTCTGCATTAGCATTTTCCTTATCCTTTTTGTAAGCAATATTATAATCAAATTCTTCCAGCTTTAAACGCCATGGAACAAATTTTTGATTTGGATCTTTTAATGAAAAGAACCAAGTTACAGGTTTATGATCGATATCTGCCAAAGAAGTATGACCTAAAATATTTGGTGGCCCATACAATGGCCAAACTTCTTTCCGCTAGTATTGTAGTTCTTGCGTAGTAAACTGGAGTATCGGAACCTATTGGGCTTTATGATAATAAAGCTCCAGCGTCAGTTCTTAAATTAAATTCCCTGGAGAAGACGAGGTACTGCAGTATAGGTTTTTGCATAGAATATTTTTGCATTTTTCGAAATACTCTAAGTACCGAGAGTCCAATCATATTTGTTTGTCTTTTCTTAGACATTCAGTTATAGATTTGGTGAGTTTTGCGAAATTTCTAATAATTTGTCCATAATACCCTAATAGCCCTGGAAAAGATTTAGTTGATCTGTTTAGGTGTTTTCGGAACTAAAAAATTTTTAATAGCTTTTATTTTGTCTGGATTTGGTTTCAGACCATTTGGGGTGACCGACTGTAGGTACGACCTAAATAACCGTTCTTTGTTAAGTCCCAATGTGGGCTTAATCAGGTGATCAGGTGCCTGTTTTAAAATAAGACAGGTTGATTTTCAAAATGTTAAAAACCAATAAGTTATTTTATCACAAAATGTTTCTTAAACTAGGCAATTCAGGTGTCCTTATAAATTATATAACTACTTCAACTCTATTAAAATTCTAATTCATAAATTCATTACCTCTACCTTCAAAATTTGTATTTAATACAAACTATTTCCTTCGTCGCTGACGCTTTTAATTCTAAATCTGAAATGAGAGAAGGAAAAAGTTATTATTAAAAAAAAAAACAATGTGAGGTTAATTTAACTGGAATGAGCGTCAACGAACTGCTCATGTAGGTTATGACTGGGGCCAAAGAACTCCCAATAGGACGCTGAAAATAATATTTGAATACTATTAAGTTTTTGTGAAAAGGAAGTTAGTAATATAGGGTGCAATACTTCCCTTGGATTTTTGTTAATCACGGCTTAATATGGCTTCCGAGCTACCGATCTGCTTTGTGGCTCCATTAAAACTAGAGTGGTTTTCCAGTTCTCGGAGCTCAATTTTTTTTTTGCCTCGAGAGCAATGGAAGCCGTGCGTCTGGTATTGTCTTTAACAATGGAGTTATGTAGCAGCATATGGTTGTCATGACAGTGATTGTCAAACTGCCGGTGAGGATTCTTGTTTGCTGTCGTTGCTGTCAGAACATTTTGTATGACATTTGAAGTTAAAAAAAAAAGCCATAGCCCGGCCTTTACATAAATAATAAATTAAATATTTATGGCAATAGAATAATTAGCTACTAACCAAAATAGTAACCTGATTTGCGAATATTGTTACACTTGGTTGAATAAGGAGTGTTATTTAATTTAACTCTGTAGATATAACATCATTTGCTTTTAGTGAATTACAAATGTTCAAGATATAATACCCCACTGTCCGCGATATAACTAGTTGCATGTTGTATCTTGGGCAGCAAATACGAACTTCACATTTGCTTTCATGTATCCTGAAATATAAATTTTTAACTGAACGTTCGTTGAAAAGGTTATACAAGGTTAGACAATCAATAATTATCGCTTGCTTAAGATTTGTCTCAATGGTTTTGTAAAAACAAAAAAGTAGCCCCAAGGTACAGACCTTTCTATTATACTCCAGAAACGTTCGTCGTACCGTTCTAGAAAGAGAAGAACAACCAAACTAGCACAAATAAGTGGCAGTACAAAAATATTTACATACGGGCATTCAGCTAGGGTATCGTAACGATTAGCCTTACAATTAGGCCAATTCTACCTTTTTTCCATATTTTTACTTTACTGCTCTCTCTCTTAATTGTTCGTAAAATTCCTATTGTTTTACAATATGCATGTTATTAATTATTGTACACTGTGTTTTTGCTACTATTTTATTTCCCTCTCATTGCCCTTTATATATTCATTTATCTTGTTTATACTTTATTTTATTTCTTTTAGTATAATGCATTACTAGTGTTTTATTACTGCATATTTAATTTTCGGGATGTCCAACGATGTACCATGTATTTACATTGTTAACACATATTTTTGAATTGAAGTTTTTGGTATGATAGGAATTGGTCTTATACCAGCTCTAATTTTTTTTCCATGTTTTTTTAATATGTAGGCAATGTTTACCAATATTGCTTCCACTAGTTCAAATAAATTTAAAATCCAAATTACCACTCTCGGCATCCACGATGCTTTCGCAACAAATACTTCCATGTCCAGATAACTCAAACTGTTAAAATGATCACGTTCAATTTATATTGCCGTATTTGATAAATTGGTCTCCGAAATCTTAATATCGAATTCAATGGCTTTATTAGGAATACGTGTATGTGACAAATTTGTCCTATTCCATTTTTTCATAAAATATCTGTCTGTACAAATAAGGAGGAATGCAAAATTCACTGCTTAAGAAATTATTCAGTATAGTTGCAAATGAGATAGAGTGAATATTTAGTAAAATATAATGCACGTGATTCCTATGATTACAAATAATCACGAATGAAATATTGAAGAAATTGTATGAATTCGAATAAAAAAGAGGTTTAGGTTCTAATCATGGTTTACAGAAATAAAGGAGACTCTGGATTCCAGTAGTGGACAATGAGCGAGAAACACTCAAAGACCATTTTCTCTGATAAGTGCCTGCCAAATTGTTTTATTTTCAATTATTATAAAGTCGATTCATGATAAAGTTTATAGCAGCACTACTGCTCCGAAATTGAGGAATTGCCATTTACATTACACCCACGATATGTTGGATACCTTTAAAATGAACAATTTTTACTTTATTAAGGCCACGGAAATGTTCTCACAACTCTTTATAAAACATTCTGTCTTATAAAATTGTTGTTAAAAATGTCATACTAGCTTTAAAAAAAAACCCTTCTACAACTAATTAGGCGCACTGTATAGAAGCTGTGGGCGCTAATTTATAAATCAATAATAGAGCATTTTAGTAGTCTGCGAGAAAGTGTTTCAAATCCTTACAAAATCACTTAAATCTACAACTTGGTTACGGAGATTGTACTGTCCGTTAGTAGAACATACACGCAAATTTGATTAAGTGACTGAAATTAATGCACTTATAAATTTGGATCAAGATCAGTGGTCTATTTCCTAACAACAAATCAACACTATTAACTTCCTTTTACTTTCAAGAAACTACTGTACTTATTTTTTAGAATTTCCCACTATAAATATCAGATTACGTATAAAAGTTTTCAGGTCAACGATTCAAACGTATAGGGAAACACACTTAGAGGATTGTTAATAATATATATATAAACAGATATTCAATATAGGGTAAATATAGAGCAAAGTTAAAATAACTTAACTTCAAAACACTGGCACACTTACTTAGCTTAAATATCTTGAGCAATCGTATTAAGACAGGATTATATAAACTGTTGGGTCAGAGATGAATATACACTAGGAAACACACTATTTGACACTGATTTATGATGTACGATTTTAGGAAATAGATATGTTGAGACAAAACTCTGTACATAAGTTTGGGTCTTAGATTTTTGTATCACACTGAAAACACTTATTAGCACCAGGTTGTAATATAAGATCGTCAAAAAAATGTAATAAAAATATATGTGAAATGTATAATGTAGATATACATATAAGTTAAAATATAGTCAAATAGATATATGAATAGGTATTAAAATGTTACAAGTGACTGATACTCACTGATCTCCACTTCGGCACTTGAGGAATTGGCTTTAAGCTAATGTTAAGATCCTTTGTTCTAATATTTTGTTAGAACAATTCTTTATTCCCGTCGAGACCAGAAATAAAGTGTTAATGTTAGTAAGATTATCTTAACTTCAGTCGAGACCCGAAGCAAGATTCTTTATTTCCGTCGAGACCAGAAATAAAGTGATTGGTTAGTAAAAGATTATCTCAGTCGAGACCCGAGATAATATTCTTTAAGCCAGTCGAGACCCGACTTAAAGTGAGTGTCAGTAAATATCTTAACTTCAGTCGAGACCCGAAGCAAGATTCTCTATCTCCTTCGTGACCAGAAATAAAGTGTCGATACCCGATACAAATGTTAGTCCCTAACTAGCCAACTTACTTCAAGCGATGCCAATTACAAAAAGAGATCGGGATCAGTCAGCTTGTCGTTTATATAGCCCTTGCTTGCACACGACATCACTGATAGAGTAGCAGCGGCGCATGATTACAAGAATTAGCAGTGCAGCTGTGATCTTACGGTACTAGCGATAAAATTTGCCTAGCAACGAACAAAAATGCATAACAACAAGAAACTTAGAGCTTCACATGACAATGTTTTTATTAGATTTTGTACCTATTTTGTGAAAATTGTAATTAGATTGAATTTGTTTTCCTTTTAGAACTCAATTTTAGCATTATATCAGTAATATTTTCCATTTGCAGGAATTGTTTTTATCACGAAGCTAACAGTTCAAATATATGCTAATGATTTTAATTTGATCTGCTCGATGAAGCTATACATATATATTGTAATTGTGCAATTTGTTATGTAGATGACAAATACATGGATTTGTTTGGTTGTGTGCATGTCTTTTGATTAAGAGTAATCGAATTAGATTTAATTTTCCTAACAGTTTGATGCTTTGTTTTCAGAATGTTTTCTTTTCAGCAGGTATCTGTTAAGAAAAATATAATCGAAGCGATTTGGTTCGAACAGAGATATTTTATAGAACTTGTGAAAACTTCCTTCCTGCAGTCATTTACTAAAACTTATATGTATTTCTGTAATATGGCTTTTATTGTTGTCTCATTCTTCCTTTATGAAAAATGTATTATAAACATACTTCAGTAATGTGTGATCAGGAAAAATTATTTATACTTGAACATTAATTTTCGATTAATATTGGAATAAAATTTCATGCAACTTTAATTTTATTGTAAAAGTTATACTTTTAGCTCGAAAAAGTACAACGCGCCCTACTAAATGCTAAAAAAAATGAACTTTGATAAATATTTATTATTAAATATGTTTTTAATGTTAAGTTCCAAATCGTTTAAAAAAATTAAAAATTAAGAGCGAAATCATCATTTTTTTTTTTGTTTTATTCCCCAAAAATAGTTTCGTGTCGACGAAAAAGTTAAATGTTAAAATGTTGTTCGCTGCAATATATTCACTTTTTTTCATATGATAAAATGGCCGAATGTTTTCGCCTAACTTTACAGCTCTTATAAAACATTTGAGATTCGTGTGAAATCTTCAGGATCGGATATGTTAAAGTATAATCCATATAATACTAAATTGTACGCAGGTTAATTGGTATTTGTGAAGAATAGTACTTATTAAAGTATTTAATACCAATGAAAACAGCTTCGCTTTTTATATAAAGCTGTCATAAAAGGTAAAATACAGCTTTTGAGTTTTATACGCGGAAAATCCCTTGCTTAATTCAAGTCGCAAACCAAATGGTTTTACAAAACCCTTCGACAACTAAATTGCTCCGGAAGCTAAATTGTTTTAAAGAAGCCTTTAAAATATTTGTTTTGAAGTATTATAAATTACTTATAGAATAAATTAGTTCCCGGAGCAAAACTGTTTTATAAAAGGTTCGGAAAGAGTCTCAGTGCTACCTTATAAAATAATTTAGCACCGGAGCTCAATAGAAAAAGCGGTACCTCTATAAAGCACTTTAGTTTTCGTGCAGCTGTCATACAACTCTTATAAAATAAGAATCCAATTCATGCAACAAAGTAGCTGCAAAAATGTTCAGTGGGTTTAGTAACACTAGCTATAATCAACAATTACGAGTGCAGACCTGACCCTCAATTGCTATAGAATTTTACACAACAAATATACAAATTACATATCTGCTTGAGTGTTATAAATAAATAATGTTTGCGAAGAGTCCAATTCAGTCCAGGGACACAAATCGTAATAAGTATGGCATTCCGCAATATTTCATTCTTCGTCACATTATTCTTCCCGAAGCTGTCACAGAAGTTTTCACTGACACTTCCTCCGACAATTTTAATCCATTCTAGAACTGGAACTTTAAGACTTTGTCATTCTTTATTGAAATCTTAGCAAGGAGAGATATCCTGAATGTTTGCTCGCCAACTGATTCCATAAAATCTCCTCATGCGCTCAGAGGAGCAAAATTGTTTGCTTATAATAAAAAAAAAAAAAAAAACATAATTAGTGAAAACTGTATTGAAGAAAACATCCTTGCCTTGCTCCCTATTCTCCCTCTTCTTGCGTTGTCTGAGGTTTGCAAGCTTGTCAAATCGCTTGGGGAATATATTTGTGGGTGCCATTCATTGAAGGTTTAGATTCCATCAGGTTGATTGATTAGGGTTCAAATGGGCGTGCGGTCAGTTGTGTTTTTCTTTCTACTGATTTTGTAAATGTGGTTTTCGTGTTTGTTGAATGATTTCCTAGCAGTTTTAAAGCACTGAATATGTCAATTTGGATAAAAAGGTCATCTGGGCTTTGACCTTTCTATCAAAGCAGCATTCCGAGAAAGTAAGTATTACGCTTTATAAAGGAAAGCACATGCACTGAATTTACAAAAGAGTCCTAATAAATTGATTTTTCTCTGTCTAAAGTTCATCCACTCTACCGTATGCCTGCAAATTGTGTATACAAAATCCCACTGTTACGACAAGGGGTAGTGTGCCTGAATTTAAACACCACTCGGCACTTTCAAGAGGAAATAAAATCTCGAGCTACGACTAGAGTTTTTCTGTACTTTATCCTTAAGGATTGGTACCCAACCCGAATTCGCAATGAATGAAAGTATACCGAGAGGAAGGGTATCTATATGTGCGTATATTGTTATATTTAACTTCAGCACTCAGTGACAACACCAGCTTCCTCCACGAGAAATTGTGTTTGGCATCATACATATAGCCCAGAAAAATAACTTCCAACAACATGAGAATAAAGGTCTTCGTATATATGAAATTTATTGTCAATTTATCGTCATTTTGAAACATACGGGGATTAAAGAAAATGGGAGCATTGAAATTGTTGTTGATGACATATTTCTAGTCCCCTTCAGGACTCATTATACATAGTTATGTAGTTTGTTCGCTGTTTTCACAAAAAAAAAAAAAAAAAAAAATACTGTGAAAAGTTTTTTAAATGATTGACTGGGGAAAAACACACAGCATATATTTACTTTAAACATTTCGACAAGTCCAAGTTCATATCGAGTCTTATGCAACTGCCTGCTAATATTTACCAACATTCTAAAGATATTAATTACTTTTCTTACAGGAAAATTGCTGAGCATATGGCGGCAGGCAGCGAAAGACAAATGCATTCTTTAGTCATTGTGCAGACATGTACATAAAAACTTAGTAAACCTTATGATTTCATATAGGTTGCAAAAAGTAAGATTTTAGTGACTTATTGGTTGATGGGGCTTGCTTTTCAAGATTATGTAGAGAAAATTAAAAGAAATTTTGACTCTATTACATTCAATTTTTTCAAATCGAGTAAAATCTGGCAAGAAGTACCACTGCGATTTATTAAATTAATTTCTAATAAGATATTGCCAGTTTTTACGCATATCGAAATATTTTAAGAACTGAAAGGAATCTCCTATGTTTCGATTTCTAATAAAGTCTTCCATCTCACATACATAGGAGTGATTTGTTCCTTATCGATCGGCTTTGTTTTTCAGAGAAGATTTTTGAAAGGTTTGCGTGTTTTCCAACATTTATATCTGCAATAAAAAAAAAAAAGAAACTCACATTTCGGCCCTCATTTTATATGAAAAATCCAGTGTAATCTAGGCAGTATGTATAGATACATTTGGAGATGCAAATGAAGTAAAATTTCACGAAAGATGTAAGTGTTTCAGAAAATCCTAACCTCAAATTCCCGACAAAGGGTTTCTTCTTTTCGTTCCCTGCCATCTTGAAGAAACTGGTAAATCTCGCTTTTTCGCAATAGCTTTACTTCCAGTCGCACTGGAAAAAGGCACAACTTGGTGCTATAAAATTTAGCGAAAAAATCCCTATAAATCCCTACATTTTAGGGAATATTCCCTACATTTGATGAAACATTCCCTACATTTTAGGGAATATTCCCTACATTTTAGGCATATTCCCTACATTTCTAGGGATTTTTTGCTTAAAATTTGTGGCAACAATTTGTGCCCGCACTGTGGATAATAAAATTTCGATACTATACCTTTTTCTGCCCTTATTCTATTTTCAATATCTTTCTATCAACTTACAGACCCCCGACTAAGAAAGTTTGTGTCTGCGCGCTTGAACGCCTGAGCGCCTGAGAGTGCCATTCGTAACGAAAGAGTTTTAGAGTAATAAACGTGAATGGATTTACATGGGGTTTTTTGATTTAGAATGGGTGAATGTGGAGATTTCAGATGGGGTAAAATGCTCTTACGTTTTTTTGGTTTTGCTGCGGGGGTGGTAACTACCACCCTTTGAGGGTGCCGTTCGTGACGAAAGAGTTTTAGGGTAGTAAACGTGGATGGATGTACATGGGGTATTTGATTTAGAATGGGTGTATTGGGAGCTTTCCGATTGGGTAAAATTTTCTTTCGTGTTGGGGGTTTTGGGGTGGAGGTGATACCTACCACCCTTGGGTCTGTCCAATTTGGGCCGTATGTAATATGAGTCTACAGTCGAGATTCGAGAGTCGAGTTTCGACAGTAGATTTTCAAGAGTGGATTTTCGAGAGTCGAGTTTCGAGATACGATTTTGAGGGTAGAGTTGCGAAAGTCGATTTTCGAGAGTCTAGTCTTGAAAGTCGATTTTTGAGAGTCGAGTTTTGAGAGTATGACTAAAAAGCAGAAAATAAAATATATATAAAAAAAAAATGAACTAAAATGCAAAAATTAATTTTTTTTCTTTCTCAGTGATATAAACAAGAAAAGTTTAATGCAAATAAAAAATGTTACATCTCAGATTAAATCTTTTATTATAATTATGGATGCCCAAGCATTTCAGATTTAATCTGAATTGAAGCATTTCTTATTTTGCAATTAAACTTTTTTTTGTGTATATCGCATTTTTTACTTTTTAGTGTATTTGATTTGCAAAAGTTATGTATTTTAAAAGATGCTTTAATATATTTTATTAATTTGACGAATGTGCCCACAATACTTACAATTATTTTTTTTTACTTTTTTTTAAAAAAAGCAAAAGGACACAAAACATTAAAACATGTGCTGCTTTCAACTCAGCGGGGAGATAACCTCCTAAACACAAATAAATGTTTAGAAATGGCACGTGTAAAACATTCACATTCACGTTTCTTTTCGTTTGGATAGTCTTCATAGGAAAATTGATCATGCAGAATATTCCTCAACGGCGTATATACCCTAAGAACTAATTTACCCCAAGGACGAATATACCCGAAGGATGAATGTACCCCAAGAACGACTGTACCCTACTCTACCCAATATTGAGAAAATGTTTATTATAAGACATGTAGATCTTATCAAACCTACCAGCTGATATCTTTGTTCGAAAGAAATAATGATTTTGCAACTTACGCTTTTTGTTAGATGAAAAAATTCACCTTCAGATGTTTCATCAAATTATCGTGCTTCTAAATTGTTTGCCTTCTTTTCTATTGCTTGCTGAAAAAGATATTGCGCTGGTTATTGTGCAGGAGCTATAAACGTCAACTCATTTGTACATATATTTTGATAAAGGTAATGTTAACTTACATTTGCATTATTTTCTAGTTTTATTACTATTTCCGTTAGTCTTATTTGTAAATTCATTCGCGGAAGTTTACCATTTTGGTGGCATTAGTAGTAGTCTTATATATGATCAACACAGTTATGTATAAAATAAGACACCATGTCCGTTCAATATGCAAAGTGCGAAAACATGGGAATATTCCGTTACGGCCTTGCAAAGTAACTAAGACTTGGTTATTACAGTTTCACTATGCAACAACAGCTGCCCTAGCCGAAGCTGCTGAATCCATAACGAAAAATGAGTCACATGAATGTTTAACCTTTCGAAAGTATAACAAGCTTCAGTAGGAATCGCCTTTGAAATGAAGCTAGTTGTACTTCTTGAATAAATATGAAGAAAAATCCAATGATGAGGATATAACCATGTACCCGTAACTTTTAGATGGTGCTGAGGTGCCAGCAATTTCCTTACTATAAAACTCTCAATTCACATCTTAGCACACGAACGAACGTTGTGCGGAAAAGAGGGGCGCATGGATTTATGCTGCCGTCAATAGGGCTTTTTGCCCTACGAAAGGATGGTATCGAAACCGGGCTCCGATGTGTTGGCATTGTCTGCCATCTTGGATTAAGGGAACAAAAAATTAGTTTCTTAAATTAATTTGTCAACGGTTGATCCTACGAAAAAAATGTTAATTTTAAGAAGATTGAATTCACCCCATATTTTGTCGTGTCACCGATCAATAAAAGACGTCTTTACGAACGTTATAATAAAATCTTTATTTACTACTTTTAAAAAACTGCCCTAACTCGACAATGTTTACAGATATTGTAAGGGATGTTCCCTACGAACGATATTAAAATAAAGAAAACCAAGCCGATTCAGTCTATGAATATAATTTTTGCCCTTGGCTGTTCGCAAGATTCACAACTTCTGACAATTTTTAACTTAAACAAGACCCTATGCGGCCGTCCTGCTTCCAAAATAATCAGGTTAGGTGGTTAGTAATTTCTAAAAAAAATAAATTCAATTAAGGTTACAATACAAATTAGGTTAGTTCTCAAGTTTATGTTGTATGTAATCAAGTAACTTATTTGATGATTTATTTTGGTTATTTTCTTTTTTTGTATTTATTTTTATTTGTCTTTCACTTGTCTTGCCTGGATATCCCTCGGCGCGATTCTCAAAGTCCGGGTAAACGGCGTGACTAGCAAAGTTGAAATTCGTGGTTGGACGTACCAGAAAATTGGCCTTTTCATCCTGGCCTTCCTTAGACCGAAAATAGACCTCTAGATTCGTTATTATGATTTACACGGAGTCGTGAGATGAGAATGACTATCCCTTGCTGTTTTCCGTTTATCAGATGAAAACTGTTTTTTTCCTGTTTTGTACGTCATCAAAGAAAAACATGTCTTGTTCTCGCTGGTACAAAAAACCTAAGTGATGTTGGCCCGTCAGAATGGCTGCTTCTCGTCTTCACTGTCTTTTTGTTCAGTGGCGCTGCTAGCGTTAGTGTTTAAGCCGGGTTCGTATTAGGCCATTATTTATTAATTATTTTGTATGGTTTGTATTTTTATTTATTTATTTTATTTTTGCTTAGTTATTATTTGCAAGTTTTAATTATTCATTTTATGTTTGTTAAGTTATTTTTATTGCTCTTTTAGCTTGCATGTTTTAATTATTCATGCTATGTTTGTTAAGTTATTTCTATTGCTATTGTACAATTTAAATATTAGGAAAGGCTGTGAATTCGCATATGCCTGATTTTATTAATCTAATCTATTATTAATGCTTTTTAAATTTGTCTGTCCATGTCGGTGGATTTGTATATATATAATTTTCCAAGTTTAATTTCTGCCAACCTTTCAATATAACCGACACCGCACTCACAACTTGTAATTGCTTAATTCGAAACTTGGCACTAACACTGTTCTTATCAACAGACAGGGCCAGATATTTATTCTTTGCTGCAACCTTACCGCGGAATTCCCACCTAGGTGAAATTGCTTATCAATAGCAACGACAGAAGGTCGTTGTCATATGCGTGTTAAAGCAGTTGTGACATCAGTGACTAAGCACTTGGCTCTAGCATAACATAGCTTTGCGAAGCAGTATGTATGCCAATCTAAACTCCATAGTCAAATGTGTACCGCATCCAGCTGTTGGTTAAATATGTAAACAAAGGATGAGCGCTGACACACGCCATGCGAGCGGATTATTTAACACTCAGCAGCTGCTTAGTAAATATTCCCTTGGCTTTTGCTTGCTTTAGGTATTGTACTACAACAAGTGGAAAACAACATAAACACTTTTTCTGTAAGTCTGATATGAAGCAATTTTCAAAAATTCGTTCAACTTCTTATTTCTCTCATTTTCGCAAATAATTTCTGGCTTTCATTACATAATGACAGCTGTTTTGTAAACCAAAAGTCAACTCATTTCCACACCAGCACGAGATTGAGTGAACGACGCGTTTTTTAAAAATTGAATCACCAGTATCTTGTTATATATATATATATATATATATATATATATGTATATATGTATATATATTTATCCTCTATATATACACATATATGTAGGGGTGATTTACTTTTTGAATAAATGACAACAACTGTTTGTTTGATGATTTTCACTTGGTATTTTATTTCGTCGTTTTCCTTTTACACAATATTACACTTTTCTTTTTTTTTAAATCAACTTCGTTTTTTTTTTACAAATTTTATAATTTTCACTAAAACTATTTAGGAACATTCTTCCTTTTAATTAAATAACGGTGAACCGCACCCGTGAACTTACTTACTAGCCTATTCCGTTTTCTTTCTATCTTTTTTTTTCAATTTTCTTTTTATACTTATCCCGATTTTATTTTACTTCTCGCTATTTTTTAAAACTGAATCGTTGTGTTTTCGATCTAAAAACCACCTCGCTTCTTGATCACTTTTTTCGTCATCCAGAGCCGTCGTTCAGGGTAGAAAATGCTTAATTGCATTTTCTTACACTGAGAAAATTTCTACATTTATTCTAGACATGACTAAACTTGTCTAGAATATTTTTCGATGGACGGTTGGCTTGAAAAAATTTAATTTGATGCTTTTGTAAACATCGGCAACCGTCCCGTCGTCAGAAACTGCGGCGCGCACATACACATGTAATGTTTTTTCGCGGCGCGCATTTCTTATCGCGAAAGCTTTTTTGTCATGGTTGAAAGTGATGATAACAGCTGGGCTGTGTTGAGAGATAGGAGTTTTGACGAAAGCCGTGTGTGGATCGAATAGACCTGTGCACGATAGATCCCACTATGAGCATACGCAGCTCTTTGACTTGAATGGGTGAGGTGAATGGAGCTGGTGGATGCGGAATAAATGGTTAGTGCGAATTGAGTTCTGCCACAACCGTGACGTGTGCTAATGATAAGTGTCGTTTGGCCAAAGTTGAAAATAATTAATTCTCGTCGTGGGTGCAGTTTCTCTTTAATTATTCTTAGGAGGAAAGGTGATCGATTTTAGTGTTGTTAATTATGTGAGGCGATATTTATGGTGGCTCGTTTTGACGCCGTTTGCCAAAGGTCACCGGGCCGAGATCGAGTTACTTTGATTTGCTGTCACTCTGGGTGCTTTTCAGCAAGCCGAGAATTCGACGTGGGATAACGTACGGCAGACACCAACACAGGGAAATTCTGCTCGGATTTATAAAGATGGCGGATCAAAATCTCATAAGTACCACTTAATACACCAGACAAAATAAAGAAGAAAATATTTGTGATATCAGTGCGCACGTTGGTATGTGTTTTCTGTCGAGTTTGTGTCAGCGAAAGCTTTCGTGCTTGAGAGGGGAAACGACTTCCTCAAGAGCTTTGGGGATCCTCGATAAGACACCAGACGAACGGCGAGGTGTTTAAATTTATTCGATTTATCTCACAAGTTAAATGCTGTTAAATCTTCGGTGTCTGCCCATTTCCAAATAGGCGCAAAAGTCTTTTTGTAGACTCCCACTTTATGATGTTCAATTCTAGGAGCCGCCACCTATTTTTCGCTTTCCTTCGGCTTTCAGTGGAGGCAAATTCCTATGGCTCTATTCAGAAGATATTTGGCACTGGCATTCTCAAATAATTAATATTTGTGACGGCTTGCTCACCACGATTAGCCCTAGAGCAACGAGCTTTCGTAAAGGTAAACAAATAGAAAATAAACAAACTTGGCCAGATAACTAAAACTCCGGGATTTCAATATTTTATTATTTATTTTTATTTACAGAAATTCTGACTTATTTTTTTCCTAATATAAGTCTTCGAAAAATAATGTTCGCACTTGCTTTTCTTCTTAAAAAAAAGACGGAAGAACCGAGAGCCCGTTTTTATTTTTTCCGATCCTTATGTCTCTATTAAGGGGAAAAATGACTTTCCAGAGTGTCCGATCGTTACGCATCAGGATGCTCTGCATCCGATTTGTAATTCTCGATGCACTGAAGAAGTCGACAGGATCACCTTAATTTTCACACTATCCCCTGCTGATGAAAAGGAGCTGTCCTCAGCTCCATAGATTATGGTGACTGGAATTATGGATTATCTACCGATGAATGAGCTACTGCATGGCCTTCTAATAGGGCACTCTCAACACTTGGATGGACAGTGGATGCTCGTGACGGAAAAATGAAAACAAAAAATGATTAGCGTTAATTACAACATCATGGGAAGAGTTACGAGGTAACGCTGTCAATTTTTATGATCATTTTATATGAATTTCTAGTTTTAGTTACAAATTAAGAATCATTTGACATAAATTTCTAGATATAGTTACAAGTTAAAAATCACTAGTTAGAAATTACTTGTTAAAATTACTTAGATTAGATTTTACTTCTCTTTTTGTTTTTTAATTGTGCTGCTTTCCAAATAAGTTCCGCATAGAATTCTGTACTCGCTGTTGGTGTAGAGCTGTTGGCATTTCCGCCCGCGCTGGCGTATGATAGTTCGTTACGGCCAGCTCCTCCCGACACAGGAACAAGAGGTTATTTTCAGGCGCCTCGACTCGCCTGTTCACGATTAAATTTTCCGCGATATAATTTGAAGCCATGTTCGTAAGTGGCTAATATTTGCCCAATTTTCATTTAAATGCTTACTTTTATGGGTATGGGTTAGGTTGGTGGTAAGGTGCCAATCGATTTCTGTGTACAACTTGAGTTTTCTTCCTGCCATCTCTTTGGATTTTATACGTTTTATACATCACTGGGTTGACCCAGCATTGCATACGGCCCTTCCCAATCGCACTGTAACTTAGGACATTTACCTTTTTGTCTCTTCGGATGGTAGAGCTAAACTAATTAGTCTATTTTAAACGGATTAGCTCGGGCTGACAAGTCATCCATCAGTTTCATGCCTTGCCTCGATTTGCCTAGTTGTAATCTGTTGAACTTGTAAATAGCTTCTAATCTCTGTTTCAGGCTGTGGAGTTATTCAATAGTAATTTCCTGCTCTGGCGTTCTTCCTGTTGATAATTCGACTGGTAATCTGAGTTCCCTCCCCAGGGTGAGCATGGTGGGAGTTTGATGCGTACTGTTATGCACTGCTGAGCGGTAAGACAATAATAGTAGTTGTAGATGATTATCGCAGTCTCTTTGGTTTTCTGCCACGTATTTTTCCAAGTAATCAAGAATGGTACTTTTAAATCTATAAACCATTCCATCAGATTGAGAATGTAATGGTCTCAAAATTTCCCGAAATATTGTAGATTCGAAATTTCTCCCTTGGTCCGAATGCATTTGGAGTGGTATGCCAAAACCGTAAAACATGTGGTTGATTGATATTGTATCTGCTGTCTGATCTGGGATAGAGATTGCCTCTGGCCACTTTGTAAAATAATCCATAGCCACCAGTATATACCAGATGTTTCTAGTGGTGGTGGGGAGTGGTCTTAGAACATCTACTCCTATTCGCTCGAATGGAGCACCAACGTTAAAAACTTGTAATTTAGCCCTTGTTCGAGGGATAGATCCCTTTCTTCGGAGACATATCTGACACTGTCGGCACCAATTTTTTACGTCTTCACTACAGCCTATCCAGTAATATTTGGCTTTTATTTTCGCTAATATCTTATCAGTTGGCAATGGTTGCGGACGCTGAGTAGTCATATTCGTCTGAGCTCTCAAGTTTTTTGCTATTATCCCACGAATTTAACCGTGCCTAATAGAAGGTTTTCACTAGTTTTCTCAATCAAGCACTTTGGTCTGTTTTTGCATTACTCGCGGCGTGTTAATTATCCTGCATTATTGAAAGTTTTTCTAGTAAGAATTGTGGATTCATAATGAGCGGTAAAATTTCCAACAAAACTACTAATGTGATCACACCAACGCAGTCTACCCGGCACACCAGGCGAAACCTGAGAAACCAACACCAAGGTTATAAGAATGTTACACATTCTTCTCCATTGGCTGGTAGATCCAATTCTGTCATTTCAACGGACTCCTATGAACTGCTGGAAAAGAAATTATTGAAAAGTCTTTCTCATTTAATCACTGAAAAATGGAATGAATTCTAGGAGCAAATTACTGACAGATTAGATAATATTTTTGCCTAACTAAATTCGGAAATCACAAAATTGAGTGAGGAATTAAGTGCTGCGAAAGTGGAATTAATGGATGCTAGACATGAATAAGAATATTTGCGCAGGATGAATAGGCTTACGGGCATTATTATCAGTGGTATACCGTGCACAGTGAGTGAAAATGGCAACCAATTGCTTGAAAAAATTTCTTCTGTGATAAATCATCCTCTTTCGCCGTATGCATTTGCTTTTCGTCCCATACCTAGAACTGGGGAAGGTCAAAATAAAAAAACAAATTTGCCGCTAATAGTGAGATTCTCCTCTGCCAGCGCGCTGAAAATGTTTCTGCACAAATTCAAGCGGTTTGGATCAGTACAAGTTAATCAAGTCTCCCAAGTTTTTATATCGAACAGCAGAGTTAGTGCTTATGAGAGTCTCACACATCTGGCATAAGAGGAATAAAGTGATACATTCTGCATTTACCCGTGATGGTCGCGTTCACATTCGTGTTAAGCAGTCTAACTCTGCAATCGCGGTTACTAGTTTAGATGCTCTTATTTATATTATTGCTGTAGCATATGTTGTTGATGCTCAAAATAATGTAGCGGCCAATTTGTCATAGCTTATTGTTTTAAAGAGTACTTAGATTTTAATAGCTCGTTTCTATTCAAAATATGTTTACAATATATTAGTATTCCTTTGTAGTAAGTTGTGTGCCATTATGCTCTTTTTATATTTAATATGTATTATATATGTGATTGCCTTCGCATGCTGGAGCCTGTTCTGTGTACTACTAATTGTAGATGCCAGATAACACTTCACCCCTGGACAAAGTGAGTGCAATGTGTAACGTATTTTTCTCTCGATCTTCCGGGCTGAATATTTTCAGTTTGGATGCTACAAGTGTAAGAAATAAATCAGATCAATTGCAAGTAATGTTTGCTGGTACCAGGGTTCATGTATGGATGGTATGCGAGACCTGGTTTAATGAGAATATTAACTCTGGATTGGTTTCAATCCTAAACTATTACATTCTCAGAAATGCCCGCGCGAATCGGACGGATGGTGGTGTTGCCATCTATGTGCATAATTCGTGGAGTGCTTCGGTTGTGTGGGCCTCTTCTCCTGGACAAAGTCTAGAATTTCTTGGCATTGAATTATGTTCGGATTTCCTCAGGTGCGTTGTGTTTAGCACCTACTGTCCACCGAACAGTTTTAATCTGGAGAATGTTTCGGAACTTACTACAGCTTTAAGTTCTGCTACTGTACGATTTCATGATATTGTGGTTTGCGCCGACCTAAATGTTAACGCTCTTAATGCTAGTTCGTCTAGAGAGAATCTGTTTTATATTTTGCAAAGGTTGGATCTGAAAACAGTGAATCAGATACCTACTTATTTTAATAGTTCTATTCCAACCATACTCGACTATGTACTAACAACCAACTTAAATAATATCCTTTTCCATTATCAAATTTCTCCTCCCACAAACTTTGATCATGATTTTCTCTTCACTACTTATAGAATGAATCTCACTACAATCCCCAATATTATGCATTTTTCCTACCGTGATTTTAAAAAAATCGACTTGAACGAGATGATAGCAGAATGCAATGAAATGTCATGGGATGAAGTTTTTATTAATAATATCTTGGGCAATAAAGTTGACACACTCTTTTGCAGACTTTCTTATCTATACGGTAAGTACGTTCCCTTGAAGACTTGCAATATTCGTTCTGATCAATGGCCTTGAATAACTAGAGGGGTTCATGCTCCCATGGCTGAACGCGATTTGTTATTAAACAGATACAAACAAACTAGAGATTCTGCTGTCCTTACGGAATACAAAAGGGTGCGTCACAAAGTTACATCTATGATTCCAGTATCTAAGCGCTCTTTTTTTAGTTCAAAGCTTGATACGTGTCTACCGGCTTAAAAGTTGTGGAAAAACATCCGGAGTCTAGGCGTACATGGTTGTGAATCTGTCAACATAAATACAGACATAAACACTGTAAACCATTATTTTGCTTGTAGTGCAGGTAATGCTTCAAGTTCGTTGAGCTCTGCAACAACTGGTAACATTGGCGATGCTGTAGAAGATCTTGCCTTTGCATGTCTGGATGTCGCTGAGGTTCTTTCAGTGATATTCTCTATTAAATCCAGAAGTCTTGGTCCAGACTCACTTCCACCTAATTTTGTGAAATTTCTCGCTCCATGCATATTGATACCACTTGTTCATATTTATAATTTTTGCTTAACCAGGTCTCAATTTCCAACTCAGGGGAAGAAAGCACATGTAAAACGTATTCCTAAAATGCCCCCTGCATCCAATCCCAGCGACTTTAGACCAATTAGCATGCTTAGTTTCCTTGATAAAGCTTTAGAAAAAATTATTTCCCAACAAATCATAAAATTTATTAACGAGCAGAGGACGTGGACGATGTGGCAGTCTGGTTATCGACATGGGCATAGTTGCGAGACTGCACTTCTGAGGGAATCTGCAGATATTTGTGAAGCTCTCGATAAGGACCAGATGACAGTACTTCTTGTTTTTACCAAGGCATTTGATTCCGTATACCACCCAAGACTGCTTTCAAAGTTGAAAAATGAATTGGGCTTTTCATCTTCCGCCTTTCAGCTTGTTGCTGATTATTTACGCAATCGATCACAGATGGCAAAAGTAAAAGATCTTTGTTCTGATCTTATGAATCTTCGCTCTGGTGTTCCACAAGGTTCCGTTATTGGCCCTCTACTTTTCTCCTTATATTTAAAGGATTTACCGATTGTTGTTACTAATTCCTCTATTCACCTTTACGAGGATGACGTCCAGATCTATTTGAGTAGACCAATAGGTTTTATGGAGGATTGTATTTGTACCATTAATGAAGATTTCGTAGCATATACAACTGGTCACTGCTGAATCAACTTTTGTTAAATCCAACTAAGTCGCAGTGGCTAGCTATAAATAGCAGCCGTATTAATAAATCGGAACTCCCTCCGGTTTTATTAAATAATTCCGTTCTCGAGTACGTTGACTTCGTCAGGAATCTTGAAGTTTATTTCAGTGCTGATTTCAAGTGCTGCAGTCACATTTCAAATTTAATAGGGAAAATCTGTGGCAGTTTACGGCAACTTTGGATAACGTCTGCTTGCCTTTCTGTGGGCATGCGTTTACAGTTGGCTAAAACACTACTCATTCCAATCTTCGCTTATTGTAGTACCATCTTTAGCAAACCTGATGCTC
Organism: Dioctria rufipes; assembly: GCA_963924295.1. Classification (NCBI taxonomy): domain Eukaryota; kingdom Metazoa; phylum Arthropoda; class Insecta; order Diptera; family Asilidae; genus Dioctria; species Dioctria rufipes. The sequence continues at coordinate 78,649,772 of OZ002741.1, read as the reverse complement.
TGTGCCAGAGAAAGTTAGATACTGCTTTCAATGATGCAATACGCTATATTTATAGACTTCCTCGGAATACTCATGTGTCTCAGTATGTATTGTCACTGCCGAGCACTCCTCTAAAAACGTATTTAGGCCTTCTTCTTCTGCACAAACTGATATATGGTAAGCTTCCGGAGTATTTGTATGAGAGATTGCACTTCTTGCATTCGGGAAGGGGTTGTCAGCTTCTAGCCCCTCGGTGTTCCTCTCAATACGGTGAGCGCTCTTACTTTGTTCAGGCAATACGGAAGTGGAACTTTCTTCCTGCCAATATACAGCGAACGGGCTCTATCAAGCATTTTTCGTCATTGTTGAAAGATTTAAGTTTTTAGGAGCGTAAATGGCACGTACTTTTTACTTTTTATGCTTAGTTAGTTTTCTTGTTTTACTTATTTATTTCCTGTCAGGTTAGGTTTAATTTTTTATTCTTTTTTATTTCCATTAACTTTAATTTAATTTTTTGTTTCGTTTTTATTTTTTTTTTTCGTTTATGATGGTATGTTTCAGTTTGTTTTTTACAGATATTCGTATATTTTTTTTTTTACAACTTGTTTTACATTATTTTTTTTTATTATTTTATTTATTCGTTTATGACTTTTTCTAACTTTTCATTAATACTTCTTTCGTCACCTTAATGTGTTTTAGTTAGTTTTTATTTTGAACCAGGAACCATTGCATAAATTTTGAAGTACGTATAAGATATTTTAATCTTTGTACATTGGCCGTTAATAAATTTATTATGATTATTATTTATTAACTCCTAAATCGCCGCCAGAAGGACTATCATGAAATTGGTGCAGTACGTCTGGCTTTTGGGAATCCGGCAGTTAGATTTGCTGATGGAATCCCCCTGCGTTGTTGACTATTCTACAAGATACATCACCCTTCAGGCATAGAGAGTCCCACATTGCCCAGTATGATTTCACTGTAGGATGGAGGTGAGTTATTTGGTCCCGCGGTGGTCGGTTTCATGTCTTAAGCCAAGTTTTAACGACACTCGGTTTTTCATCTCTGTCTTGGTAAATTCCGATGAGATCCTGTATGGCAGATATCCGCACAGTACTGCTATGTGTTTCCTCGAGACGGTCGGAGTATTTGCAATTGGAAATGAGGCAAGGCCATCAAGACAGCGCGTCTGAATTGCCATGGTTGGCACCTGGGCGATGCTGAATTTGAAAGTTGAATTCGTGTAGGCGTTCTATACAGCGGGCGATTTGGCCTTCAGGCTGACGGAAATTAATGAGCCAATGTAAGGAAGCATGATCAGTGCTAAGAAGGAAGCGGCGTCCGAGAAGGTAAGGTTGAAAATGTGCGACGGCCTATACTACAGCGAGGACCTCCTTGCATGTACCGCAGTAATTCCTTTCTGGTCTGCTTAGTGTTTTGTTGTAGTATTCAATTACCTTCTCTTGCTCTGAACCGGCGATAGAACAGCGCCCCAAGCGGGTTGGCTAGCATCCGTATCTAGGATGAATAATTCGCTATCCATTGGCTGGGAAAGAATAGGTGCAGTGGTCTGCTTATCCTTCAATGAATTAAATGCAAATTCGCAATTTTCACCCCGATCGAATTTTGTTCCTTTTTCTGTGAGCTGTGTCAAGGGTTTCGCTATTGCCGAGATGTCTTTGATGAAACGCATGTAGGATGCGCAGAGACACAAAAAGGACTGAACCTTTTTCTTGTTAGTGGGACTTAACCAATTTTTGACGGCAGCAATTTTGTCCGGAACCGCTGCTATTCATTGGCCGGTGATAACATGGCCCAGAAACTTTACTTCTCTTTTACAGAGTTGGCATTTTCCAGGAGACAGTTTAAGCCCAGCTACTCGAGGTCGTTGAAAAACTCGGGCTATATTGTAGACTAAGCCATCAAAAGTCTTTCCGTGTACGATAATATCGTCGAGGTAAACTTGGCAGATAATATAGGGTATATCTTCTAGAACCAACTCCATCAGCTTTTGGAAAGTGGCGGGTGCATTTGTCAGAGCCCAAATGGCATTACACTCAACTCCCATAGCCCTGCGCTCTTTTCATGTTCTCCACCTGCCAGTATCCCGACTTCAGATCTAACGTAGGGAACCACTTCCCCCCAGAGCATCCAAAGTTAGGTCGTTGCGTGGCAGGGGGTAGGAGTCTTTTTTTTACTCCGTTTAGTCTCCTATAGTCCACACAAAATCAGATGGAGCCATCTTTTTTCGAACTAAAACAACTGGGCTACTCCAGGGGTTTTTTGATGGGTGAACTAGCTTTCGCTTTACCATATCCTGCAGTAGCCCTTCAGTTTCTATTCTTCGGGAAAATGGAATCCGTCCAGGTGGCTGTTTAATAGGCCTGGAATAGCCTACATCAATTCGATGGCGTAAAATTGAGGCTCTGCCAATATCATCCTTCGAGCATGAAAATAAATCTGCGAAAGTTCTAGTCAATGCCTTCAGCTGGTCTCTCTGTTTTTCATTTTGGTCCTTGACACTTCTCTCACTCAGCTGCAATAACTCTTCAGTCAGTCCCATACCTTGTCTAGATGGTTCCTTCGTTGCGACTATAAGTGGTATTGGTTAAGCAACTGCAATCGATGTAGATTCCGGAATCTGAAAGGGATATTTTTAATTATTGGGAATCCATCCTAATATTATTCCATTATGGACGCATTACAGAGTTGGAATTATCTGCAGGCCTTCAGGTGTAGATAAGCTGGATGTGATGGTGACTTTTCCAAAAAAGAGCGTAGAAGCTAGCTTCAGCAAATATTGGCATCCAGGTAGCAACGTTAGTGGACTCACTGTTCTAGCGAAAGTGTTAATATCTGAATGCTGCGCGAATGGAATTGTTTCATTCTTTATATTCAAAACACCTTCTTTGAAATTCAGAATGCATGAGTGTTTGCCAAGAAAATTCATGCCTATAATGTAGTCATTAGTTATCTTGCCCACAAAGATTACGTGTTCGGTAGAAAAGTGCCCTAGGTTGACGGTAACTTCGGCGACGCCCTCACAGGTATTATCTCTCCACTTACACTCTGGATGATGGCTGTAGTGTGATTGAGGCTGAGACTTCAATTCGATTGCGTTATGGTACTCGGATTAACAATGGCTCGAGTAGCGCCGGGATCAATACTCATTGGACAGTGAAATTCGGTGACATCATCTGCTATCCATAAATTGTTGGAGAATCTTGCTGAGCCTAAATAGACTTTGATGGGATGTGGGGCTATCTCCTTCACTGACTCTAGCCCCAAAGAGGCAGTGAATAATGGATTAAAGGCATATGAGTGGTGGTAATGCTAGACAAACTTGATGGTATTACTGAAACTTCATTTGTGGATGCACATCTGATCGCATCCGCGGTTGTTCTGGATATCGCTGGTCTATCCGTTGGTTGGTCTTGAAACGCAGCTGGAGGGCGAATCAGATATGATGGTTCCAATTTATTACGTGCAAAATGACTTCCTAGAACTGGTTGACCACCTGGGCCGGTGACATTTAATGCCTCGCGACAGTGACCAAGATTTACTGCTATTTTATTCCATGGTTTTCATGATGATTTTTATGTTAAATTCCATAATGAACCCTGTGCAGCGAGATTGGTCTCAGTTCCGTGGTCATTTTCATCTTTGTAGTACGCGTGATTCCCGGGTGGCGAGGCCCGATTCGTCTGGTATTTTTAAGGCGAGGGGAGCGGCCCTTCACTGTGTGGAGCGAGGATGCCGTGGTCGTCTGCACCTAATGGGTGAACCTACCCACGTATACCCACCAAGGGTAGGCTTGGGTTGTGCGAGGTGAGTACTGCTGATAATTTTGATTTGGAACTTGGACCGCCTATATTCACTGTTTGTTTTTATTTTTCTAGGCGGTACCCTCAAACTCGCAGGACAGCACGTCCTATGTGCATGCTGCCAACCAGTTTTTTGCATAGCTGTTACGAGCATTCTTAGGGCGCTGATGGCCACCGCCCCCGTCGGAGTTGAGTTTGAGTTCGACGATAATTGGGAGTGAAGCGGCCTGGGTGTTTAACCATTGTTCCCATTTCATTTGGTATTTTCGTTTAAAAAAAAGAAATAAAAGGTTAAAATGAAAATAAGTTTTGGTCTGGCTTTAAGTTTAGTTCTCCCCTTTCTTATCTTTTATTTCAGGGTTTCGTTTGGCTTTTCCAGAACATTGTAACGTCGGTTGTTGGTGTGCGAGTAGTCAGGAGATTGTCCAGGGCCGTTTTCGGTCGTTGATAGTTTCAGAGCGCTGTTCTAGCTCTGCGGTTCGGGCGGTCCACGTAATACGCACTGCTTAATCTATACTCACTCACTCACTTATAATACCTTATAACTACGCGGTGTAGGAGCGTGCGCTGACTATTGCTTATACCAACACGATTAACGTGCGCTTGTCGTCAGGAGTATCCAACACGGGGGATGCGGGACGGAGCGTTCGCTCACTATTCGTCTGACCAACACGATTACGTGCGCTTGTCTTCTGAATAGCCAACACGGGAGGTACGGGACGGAGTGTGTGCTCACTATTCTTCTGACCAACACGATGACGTGATCTTGTGGTATGGGACGGAATGTATGTGTGCGCTTACTACTCTTCTGACCAACACGATGAAAGTGCGCTTCGTCTTCAGAGTAGTCAATATGATACGGGGATGGAATATATATTCGTGCGCTCGCTACCCTTTTGATCAACACGCTTATCGGCAGAGTAGACTACACGGGGGTACGGGACGTTGGGCGTGCGCTTACTAATTTTCAGGCCAGCACGATTAACGTGCGCTTGCCGTTGAACTAAAAAACACGACTTGTGGATAGGACTTGGACGGGAGATGTATCTATTCGAGCTGCTGGGAGGCAACTGACTAATCTTTCGGTGCCGACTGACTTTTATAGTCAGTCTTCTGGTAGCCCACTGGTGGGGGTCAACTCTTCTCACTGTGGAGTTGTCTGTGCTGTTTTTCGCTGCCTATGCATTAGCATAGCCAATGGGCTTTGAATCTGGTCCAAGGTAGTCACAACACTCATTTGTTGTTTCTCTAGCTCAGCTAGGGCTTTTGTATTCGATTCAAGTTCATTTAACCTGCTGTATATTTCCTTTTTGGTGTTATTGTCCATGGTGCCAAATAAACAGCTATTTGGGACCTGTTAATGAGTCAAACCAAGACTTGAAACTTGTCACCAAAAATTAATGGGTTGTGTGATGAAATAACAAATTAGAACATTTTTAAGCTTTTGCTATATACCGGAGATATCCCAAAAATTCTATCTTGAACAAAATTAAGTTTAACCAGGTAAAAAGTTCAAAAAGAGTAATCTTTTTATTTACTATTATTATAATCAGAGGTTCGTAGGTATTGGTTCCAGGTTTTGGGATTCTCATCTACGATTGTTCGCAGGTATTCTATTAGTGGTCTATGGGCATGTTTTAGTGCTCCATTAGACTGTGGATGGTATGCTGAAATCTGTAACTTCTTTATCTTTAAAAGCTTACACACCTTTTTGTGACTGCTTCGGCATTAGACAAATTTTGTTAAATTATCTCGAAAGGTCAAGATATATTTGTTACCTGATGTGGTCTCTTATAGTGGACCTACTATATTGAGGTGAACTTTGCCGAAGGGCTGTTCTGCGATGTCTGTGATAAACATCGGCATTTTATGTTGGGGAGAGGCCTACAAAGCTTGGCACTTTGGATATTTTTAATGTATTCTTTAATGTCGCTAAGCATCAGTCTCCACCAATACATGCGTCTTATACGTTTATAAGTTTTTATGACACCTTGATACCCACCAAATGGAGAATCGTGATAATCTTTTAAGATTGTGTGAATCTCTGTGAGGCACGTGATAATTTCGGGTATCTTACCTGTACTTATGTTTTGATCAAGCGATGCTGGGATTTGTGTATTTGTCTCTTGGATCTGCATTTCGTTTTGATTCGTGTGCTCTTCCGTCTCCGCGCTGGAGCTATTTGTAGTCTCTTGGGCTTTTTACTTCTGAGCGCGAGTCACGACGAAACATGGAGCGGATTTCCTTATCTTCCTATTATTGGTGGAATCATCTTCCTCCACATCTAAGTCCATCGTGTGGTGGACTAGGGCTTTCACCGTTAAGGTATTGCCTGAACTGTCTTTCTTTAATGCTTGAGGGATGCGACTTGTGCATCTACATTAGTTTTGTCTTTCCTTGTTTTGTATTCGATATTGTAATCGAATTCGGATAGTTTGTAATGAAATCTCACCAAACGAGTAGTAGGGTCTTTCACATTGAAGATACATTTGAGAGGTTTGTAATCTGTGTAGACCGTGAATTTTCTACCTTGAAGGTATAGCATGTGAAATTCTTTGTAGCCCTAAATGTAGCCAATAACTCTTTCTCTCTTGTGGAGAATTTTTTTGGCTTTGTAGAAAGTGCGGCTTGCATAGGCAATGGGCTGGTTCTTTTCGACTTCTACTTGAGGACGAACAGTTCCTAGAGCCTCGTTACTTGCGTCCGTAGAGAGATTAAATGATTTTAAAAAATCAGGATAAATTAGAAGTGGTGGAAAATTAAAGCATTTTTTATGCTTTGAAATGCCTCTTGGTATTTCCCAGTCCAAGTGAATTTTACATCCTTTCGGAGTAAGTTCATTATTGGACGTACGATATTGGAGAGATATGGGATAAATTTCCTGCAGTAATTGGCAAGTCCCAAAAATGATTGGACTTGCCTTACTGTTCTTGGAACAGGGCATGTATGGACGCTGTTAATTCCCAATGTGGGCTTAGCATAAAAAAAGGGGGCAGGTGTCGGTTTTGGATAAGACAGGATTTTCAATTTGACAAAATAATTCACTGGTTTATTGATCACAAATATAACTCTTAACAGCTAGGCAGTTCAGTACTAAAATCTAATTTAATTCAAAATTCACTTAATCTACTTTAGTTCAATTACACTTACTACTAACTTAAAATATCGAGCCTCCACTGGCGAAATTCTTTGCCTTAATCTGAATACAAAAGACACTATTATTAATAAAATCAATTAAAGGGAGTAGGATTTTAGTTTTAACAGAGTGAGCGTCATATAACTGCTCTTTAAAATGGCTGGAATCAAGATTCCCGATGTAGGGTGCTGAAAATACATATTAAATTTATTATTAAAAAAAGGAATTCATGTACTTCCCTTGGTTTAATTGGTTAAACAAGACTTCAGTGGCTTCAATATACTGCCGATCTGTCTCGATGCTCAGTCAGAACTTCATTGATTTGCTACTTCCAGTAGCTCGCTATTTATTGGCAGAAATACAATAGAAATTTTGTCTGCCGGTGGCGTTGTCAATGACGCCCGCGTCATTGTGTGACTTTTCATGCATTTGGTCCCCAAATGGCGTCATCATAGATCTAATCGGAATAATTTTCACTGTGTTATGAGCTGCCATTTTGAATCTGTCAAAGTGGTTCATGGCAGCTGTTTTGGTGGTAAGTGTTTACCTTTTGAATTTTGTTTTTATTTAATTTTAATAATGATTCGTTTTTTATTTCAGGTTTTTGGTTTCCTTGGGTAATCGTGGGATGATTCCTTGCATCGTGGGAACCGTGTAATTGTTTTTAGGTGAGTTTTCGTTTTAATTGAAGTCTCAGATCGTGAATGATCTGAGACTTCTATTTATTTATCATTTTATAAATGCCTTTAATTTTTCCTTTAGCTTTGCTTCCTGGGGAATATGATAGATGATCATCGTGGGACATTTGTCATAAGTGTGTGAGTTTAGTATGTAAGTTTAGTTTTAATTGTTAAAAATTGTTCCGCGACGGAACATCCTCCCGCCTCTCGAAAAAGGAGGAATTATGTTAAGTATGTTTTTTGTTAGAGAGAGAGAGAAAAAAAATGAATCGTGTGAACTTACATGTTGTGTTTGATTTTATTTGTAGCCTTAATCTGATCTGTCCCGTTTTCAACTTGAGAAACCGGAGTGTGCCTCCATCTTCGGTCGTGATGCGGAAGCATTTTCTAGCGGTGAATATTTTCAGCCATGGAATTGGCTGAGTACGTGTTTGTTCCCATAGTTGTGGCTCCACGATGAAATTCGTAGGAGGCCTTGTTGGGATTATGTTTGGACGATGTTCTGATGCCGTCAGAGCTGGCTCTTTGGGCGGCGCGTTGGGTGGCATCATCAGCGCTGGTTTTTCGAACGGCACGTGGTATTCTGCTGCGGTCGATGTTGAAGCCGTCAGAGCTGGCCTCTTGCGCGATCTATGATATGATGTTGTAGCCGCTGTTTGACTTGCAGGCCCTTTTTTTTTCAACGCGTCATGCAGCCTTGTTTTTGTTGGCGTTGAAATTAAAGCCGATGACGTTGACGTGTTGCATGTAGCATGGGATGATGTGGAGGAAGGCGTCAGGGCTGGCTAAATTGCTGTCGCGTCATGATTTGTCGCGGAAAAAGCCATCAATGTTGCTTTTTTGGGTGATGCGTCGGGCCGCGTTGCTTTTGCTGGTGCTGAGCTTAGAACCTTTAATGCTGGTGGTATTGCTTTATTGATACCAGCTGGTATCGAGGTTGTTGCTGTCACTGGACTGCATCCTTTTGTGCCAGGGGGAGGCTTAGATGGCCTTGTTGGTTTTTTCAAAGTGGCTGCGTCGGCTAGCCTTTTGGTTTTGGGTGATGCTGGAAGCGCTCCAAATGGGGTACGTATTTTTTTGGGCGACGCGGCATATTGGTGGTTCGTAGCTTACCCTGAAGGGGAATTGCTTCGATATCTGGGACGTCATCTATTAAAACTTGGTAGACAATCCATTTTCCCTTTTAGGTTGGAAAAATAAAAATAAAAAGCAACAAAATAAAAATTGCAATACGTCACACATAAATAAAAAACTCACAAATGATTAAAAGAAAAGTCAATGGAAATAATAATATAAAAAAAAAAAATAAGTATTCAAATAATAATTTTAAAGGAAAAGAACTTGATCCGCCTCTTTCTGCTTCGCCAGTTGTCAAAGTTTTGGCGCGTTGGATCATAAGTGAAGTAGGGTTTGATTTTGTAGTGATCTGCATTACCGGCACTGTTTTAATGATATAATGTTTCCTCTTTATTTTGTGAGATGGCGTTACTGCTTTGTGCTGCAGAGTGTGGGTAGTAGAATATTTTTGTTAAAACGTATTATTCTGCTTATACTTGATTGTTTTGTAATTTTGTAGTCGGCTGACAGTATTCTTGCTGTTTTATTTTGCATGTGTCAGTGGTTCTGACACTTATACTGACTAGTTTAAATTCCTGCTGACTAGTCAGTTGATCGAAACTTTCAGTGTTTGTAATAACTGAAAGTGATTTAAAGATTTGCTGCTGTCTTGAGTCTGACTTGTATGTCACTTTGTATATTTGGATGATTTTTGTCAGTAATCATGATGGCAGTTTTTGAAGTGGTAGAACTGATATGTAGCAGCTTTCTTTGAAGTATTGTAGTAAATTGGTGTTGCGTCTATGTGGCAACTTAAGTTTTTATAATTTCCAGATGTAGGTGGATCTGGGGTTGACTGTCATGTGACAGCTTGGTATGACACTTTTATCGCTGTTGCGCATGAATTTTGTGCCGCAGTATACACTGTAGCACTTGTAATAATTGTGACTTGGTGCTACAACTATTTAATGAAAATAGCTTGTATAGCTATATATCTAAGGATGCCTTCAGATGCTTATGAGGCTTGTTCCTTTTACTCCTTTGTGGTCGGATGCCAAAGATGGCGTTGTCATTTGAACTGTCATGGTTTGAAAGTGTGCTGCACCATGAGGTAGTCGATGCCTGATTGTAAGTCGGGCATTTGTTCGTGTTGACATAGCACATTTTCTTTTCAGTTTCGTTCTGATACGATTTGTCGGATTTTTATAATTTCTACGTGCTTTGTTTTCTTTGTGTGCTTTGACACGATTTTGGACTTGCCCAGACCGTTTTACTGTCATGTCTTTTGTTTGACAGATGCTTCCTTCATGTGAAGCCTTGCTTCGTTTTGTGTGTTGGAGAGAAGTTTTCTGAAGTTTCTCATTTTGTTTGGAATGCATGTTTTTTCTTCTTCTTTATTGGTTTGAATTTTGCTTTCTGCTTATCTGTGCCGCAAGTGTAGTGATTTCGTTACTACTTTTGATTTTTCCTAGTAAAATCCAACCAAGCTGCGTGTGTTGAGCTGTGGGTTGTCCTGGTACACCCCTGATAACTCCGCTCTCTATGACGCCGGCATAGACGTCAGCTCCTAGTAATAAGTCGATCGGACCAGGTGCGTAAAACCTTGGATCTGCTAGGAGCAAATGCTGCAGATAAAGCAATTTGCTGGTGTATATCGTGTCAGCTGGAACGTAGTCCGTGAATTTTTTCCAAAATGAGAGCGTTTATCTTTGTTTGAAATCTTGTATGAAAAGATTTCAATTTAAATGACGTTTGAGCCTTTCCGGATTCTGTTCGAATTTGGCCTAACCCTGTGATTTTCACATGTTTGGATTTTGGTAGTTTCGCCCGTCTACTCGCCGCTTTCGTGATGAAGGACATTTGAGAGCCTGAGTCTATAAGTGCTCTCATTGTGTGTTTCTCTCCATCTGGGCCCTCGATTTGCACTAATGCAATTGATAGTAATGCATTATTGTGATGTGTTGTAACAAACGACGTTGTAGTTGACTCATTACTGCCACTGGGAATATCAAGCTTCAATTCTGCTTGCTTCTGATTTCGCTCAATATTCGTTGATCTACTGTCTCCCTCGGATGATTGCTGTACTAGATGCAGCAGTGTGTTGTGTCGTTTGTAACAGTGGAGCCATGTTTTCTGGCTGGGACAATTATATAACTTATGTCCGGATGCCAGGCAATTTCTACACAGCTTGTCTTGTTGCACGAATTGTGATCTCGCTGTTTGAGATAGATTTTTAAATGCTGTGCAGTGGAACAGTGAATGATTTTGTTTGCACTTGGTGCAAGTGTATGTTCTGTTCATGAACGTGTAAGCACCTTTGTGTGCGTGGTTAGATGACGGAGTGTCATTGGAGTTCGTGGGTCTGGAGCCGCTACGTAACTCTTGGGTACTTGGAAATCTTGTTTGTCGTCCATGTTCTGCTGAGATCAAATTTTGACGTACTTGAATGGATTCTAGATTACGGAAATGTGACTCTAAAAAAGATGACAGATCAGCGTATGTTGGTAAATCAGTCTTGCTGCCTTGTTCTTGCTCCCATAGCTCATATGTTTCTGATGGGAGACGTTGAACAAGGTTGTAAATTAATATTGCATCCTAATGTTCCATAGGTAGCTCTAAATATTTCAGCTCGTGGAGGCTCTCTTCTTTCTGGTCTACAGGAGAACGAATGGCGTGAGCTGATTCGTTTTTAATGGGCATTTGTGTCAATAATGCTTTTAAGTGAGTGTTGACTAGGACTCGTTTGTTTTCATATCCCTTTTTTTAATAATTCCCATGCTTTGGTATAATTGGTTTCTGTCACTTAAAATTGACGTAATAAGCGTTCTGCTTCACCAGTGACGCTGAGCTTGAGGTAGTGAAGTTTTTGGACCTTGGAAAAATTTAGGTCTGTGTGAATTAGTGAATTGAACAAATCATGGAATGTCCGTCATGATTTGTATTTACCGTCGAATGTCGGTATATGAATTGGGGGAAGCCGTGTTTCTGGATTTGAGAGTCTTACTGACTGAACTTTGGTTTCATTTGTGCTTGTGTTAGGAGGGAGTGCTGGGAATAACTCTTCTAATTCCTCTAATATAGTGGATAGGAGCTTTATATATATGAGTTCGGTCTCATCATATAATTCTCCTTTGGCCTAGTCGCTTTGAGCGCCATTTTTGGTCGACGAGATTGCTACATGCAGATCTGTGCACGATTTCCAGAATTTTTCAAGTGATTCTATGCGTGCTGCATAGTATTTCTTGCCATATTTCTCATCACTACCCGCCTTGGAGTGATTTTCTTATTTGATCGTTAAGAGCTATTATTGACTATGTCAAACTAGCCACATCCGCCATTTTGAAAATCTTCCTGTCTTATCCGGCTTTGAAGGATCAATGTTAGGTCCCAATGTGGGCTTAGCATAAAAAAAGGAGGCAGTTGCCGATTTTGGAAATGATAAGACAGGATTTTCAATTTGACAAAATAATTCACTGGTTTATTGATCACAAATATAACTCTTAACAGCTAGGCAGTTCAGTACTAAAACCTAATTTAATTCAAAATTCACTTAATCTACTTTAGTTCAATTACAATTACTACTAACTTAAAATAACGAGCCTTCACTGGCGAATTTATATTCTTTAATCTGTAATACAACTGAAAGAAATGCTTACAGTTCCCCGAATTGTTAAAATTTCAAGAAAGCCCTATTTATGGAAATACGACTGGGGGAGAAACTAACGCTCATCCACTTAAGTGGGATTGCGAAGAAAATGTTTGAGCTGAAGGAGGAATCAAGCCCTATATTAGTGCAAAGGGCTGGGAGAGTATTTGAAGGCTCCAGCCGTCATGTTACTTATTATGAGGTTAAGTACATTTTTTGATATAATCACTTAACGAATTTGCTAGTAAAGTAACCGTTTGTATCCCGAACTAATTGCTTGTAAGGCAACAGTATACCAAACATATACCGACAACACTGATTCATAATTTTACCATTTAATAAAAAAATCTTTTTATTCTTAAAGGGACGTTTTATGTCCTTATGCTTTTGTAGCACACGCGAATTAATACGAGTGCGATCAGGCTAACAATCTACGGAGAAACTTTCTCATAAGAGTAAACTGATTCAAAGTGAGTCAACACAATTTAAAAGCGCGACGAAAGAAATCTTGCCTAACTCAACTGGCCCTCCAAAAGAAAGAAACTGCTTTTTTTCCTTTCATTTCATTTGTACGCACTGTCGTCTTTGTCAAAAAATTCAATGCTAGCATATTAGTCCAGGAACTGTAGGATTCAACTTCAAAACGTGCAACCAAGCTAAAAATTGTTATACGCTTACCTTTTAGCTCTCCAAATAAGGTGTGAAAAGTTCCCGGAATTCGGTTGTCCGCATAACTTGTGGCAGCCAAAACAAAGTGGAAAAATTACAGTTTTTCGATGTTTTGCGAATATCTTCGATCCTGTCGATCTTGGGACTGTAAGGTATATATGTATATGTAAAGGGAAAAGCAGGACACTCTCTACAAAAAGGGTGAAATAAAGTTTATTAATAACACTATTAGTTTTCCCGTAATTTGGCATCGAACCTCCAATATAAATTTTGTATTGATTGCTGATCGAAATCGAGGTTTCTCTGCGGTATCTTCCCATTTTGACATTAGGAATATGTAACTAAAAAAATGAAGATTATTTATGTAAGTAATTTCTGGCGGTAATTCTCTTTCGGCTTCTTCTTCTTCTTTCTCGAAATGATCTTGATATTCCCACGGGACTGGTGGGAATTTCCAATATTTGTTGGAATCAATAGAAACGGTATCTGGCTCGTCAATATCTTTTCTTTTTCCTAAAGATTCTTTGATTGGGGCATCACTGCGGCAATATGCCCCCCCCCCCCCTCCGAACAATAATTTTTGTGACAATTGTAAGGAAAGGAAATATTTTTTGAGCTTCGGAATGTGTGATGTTTCCCATAATTTTGTACGGGGAGATGAAATTATTTCCTTCCCCTTTTTAATATTTTCCTGGATATAAATTCCCACAATATGAGAGAATTCCCACTATCTGCCAACAGTGCCTTCACTCCACTCACTTCAACCCAGAGTTAAGCAAAAAAATAAAACGGGTTTCGTGTGTATTACGAGCAGTGTTTCCAAGATCTGGATTGCCAAACTTATTTGTTTAGACTTACTTCGTTCTCTACATTCATCATAAAACCTGGCAGCCCCAGCATATGCTCACAAAATCAAATTGAAAAGAAAACCGATGACTATCTAAGAGAAACTCTTAAGCAAGCCAAAGCGAAAGGAGAAAAAGCTTCCAAAATAAGTAGCCGCAAATATCCGATTTCTTAAAGTAAGAGCCCGAGTCCACTGACCACCACACTGTACAACAGTGTTGGAAGCTTTATGGAATTACAAGACTTTTCAACGTGAATAATTTGATCTTAAACATATTTTAATTTTCGTTCATTGCTTACTTATCTAATATTAGGTACAAGTTAAAGTAATACTCTTCTCTCATCTACGTCTAGCCGAAGGAAGTCAGGAAAATGTTTAACAGAAAATAACTTACAGTTTTTCAGTTTCAGGCGTACCTTTTTTCTCCGTTTAAATAAAAAGAATAAATAGAAGAATTCTCGACTTTTGTATTGTTGTATCATCACTACTGTCTAGCCAGAGTATTTTCAGCTTCTCAAATCCTATGATGGTATGAAAACTTTTAGATGGAACTAAAATAATGAAATCTTTACAAAGACTTAATATAATTTTTATTCAGAAACCGAATTTGAATTGAGTGATTCTAATTGCTTTAGCATTGTTATTTTATGTAGTTTCAAGTTTCATCACTTCATATGAAAATATTAATTTTGTAGGTTTTCGTGGGCCCCTAGAAACTGTGGGCCCACCCGCGTGGTGGGGCCTGCAGGGACGCTAGTTATGCCAATGGTCCCACGACTATTACCGAAAACTGCTGAACATTGGAGGACTAACTCTCGACAGACGCACAATGCACCACAGCATTTCGAAAAATTACAAAAAATCATGTTCAAAAGACGCTGTTGCGATGTTCTTATTTTCTCCAATATGCCAGCGGCGGAAAAGAAGACTGTTAAGCGCAAGCAGTGGTGGATACAAGGTGGGGGGGGGCGATCGGGGTGAGTGCACCCCGCTATAGCTCTGTCAAGTGTTCTGTTCTTCATCGTTACTACTGGGACTATTAGCAGTGTTTAGCTTGGATATCAGGATTCGGACATAGTTGAGATCTGTATGCAAGGCTTCGGCTATATTATGAAGGGCAAGCAGTGGTTTGGACAGATCATGCGGAGTTGGGACCACTAGTTGCGAGCCAACGGCTGGTGCTGGAAGATCCTTTTCATGTTCCCTAGCCGTTTGTACAGAACAGTCATTTGATTCTATTGACTTGCTCTCAGGGTCTCTATGAGTCAGGTCAGGGCTTCCAAGGAGATTGTGGGAATTGGTCACAGAGCCACTCACAGCAGTCACAATCACTTTTACTGCACTAGGGTTGTGACATACACAGTGTGCACCTGTTAAGCCAAGCTTCGCTGTAGAATGAGATGCTCAGTCAGCGCTGAACTTGCAGTTGCGGAGAGTCTATTGTTACTAACTTTCGCGGAGTTCATGACCAGTGTAAAGGTGCTAGCCTGATTGGGGTTGTCCACGTTGGAAGCACGCAAAGCGGTTAGTTTCACAGATGTGACTGATACCACCGTAGTCGATGTCGCTGGCGCAGTGTGTCTCTTATTTTTGGTTTTAGTGGGGTTCTTGTTCAGAGCAGATATGCCGCCCAGTCTAGAGGTGACCTGAGTGGCAGTGCTAGATGTAGCTGGTTTCGTACACTTCCAAGCCTTTGCCACGTCAAGTGTAGTGTATCCGATATTTTAAGTTGGTCCAATGTTAGCCTTTATAAAGTCAGTGCACCCCGTAAAAAGCCAAGAAACCTTCTTGTGTTTGAAGTAAGCAAGATAGTCCTCACAGTGATCGCAACACACACAGTATGAAGCCCGTTAACTCATGCCAAGCACGCAATCCAATAGATTTTATTACTGCCCAGTAGTTTACCGGGAGGCTCGCGCTCATAGCATACAATACACTTAATGGCAGGGCCCACAGTAGCTGGAATGGATAAATGACTATGAATATTCGTAGTTGTAGTTATTAAAGTTAATTTGAATATTGCTCAATATCGAAATAGTTTGTTGACATGAATGGTCTAATGTGCTTTTAAGATAAGTAATTGAAAGTTAATAACTATAGGCATTTGATAAAAGTATTATACTAATTATAGTCCAATGCTAAATGCAGCTTCCATCCAAAATATTATAAGTCCACTTTGTTCAGGCGGCACGAATTACAAAAAATAAGTATAACTTGGATTAGGTGGATTCAATTATAGCAGATATTGAGATATTCCGGGATTATGCCGACTTCCTGCAATGAACTTAGCCACAGATAAACAGTAGCGTCTGTTGGCTATATTAACGCTGTATATCCTCCAGTTTCAAGGAACATCGCCAATGATACTATGCCGCCTAGCCTTTGCATGAACCGAGAGTATCGGTGCAGCACTAGATAACAGTGATGGTGTCAATAGGAGCGCCAGCACACGTAATCACATACCCAATGTGAGCTTCACAATTGCTTCACTGTATCCGTGTACCACGTTGAGCTGAATGCTTAAGATGAGCTAAATAGATCCGTGTACAAAATATCCTGGATGATGCAAAATGCGCACTTATGCAAAATGGCGGCGAGTGCCACCAATTAGTGTTCGCCTTTTGATGGGTTGAAATTTACGAGTAAAGCCTTCCTAACACTATAACATGAAAATCTTCATGCTGTTTTAGCAATTGAAATTTGTTGAAGATTTTTTTAATTCGAACTTTATGAAATTTTTTTGTCCGTCATCTTGCGTCGCTAATGCATGTTTCAATTCATTTTTTTTGTTCTCATTTATTATTATGAAAGCTTTTAGGTAGGTTCGTTATATCTGTGTAGGGATTTAATCATGATGACCAGATTAAATCCCTACACAGATATATAATAGACTGAGCATTTTATTTATTCGCTAATTTTAATTTTTACTTAATTACATTTATATAATCCAGATATGAATTTCCTGAAATGCAGTCATTAAGTTTTATAGTGCACGATTCGTTAGCATAGTTCTTTTACCAGATGGCTGCATAACATAAATGTTTTGCATAAAAGATGCACGCCACTAATTAGAGGGTAAAAGTAGAGAGTCTGTAATGACTCTTAACGTAATTTTGATGAAACGTATTTATTTTATATTCAGCTTCAGGATACCTTTTTTCATACCATAATAGAGAAGAGGAAAATGTGAAATTAATTTGAGAGAAAATTTAAATATTTTTTGTTGAACTATATAAAAGATTTTCTGTGCCGTGGAATTTTCATTGAAGTATTTTTAACAATTTGGACGATTATTAAATTTTTTATACCAATGGAAGGAATTTGATTTATGAATATTTGTTGTTTTCTGTAAATATTTCCCGCGTATAATCATTTGGATTACGAGTCTAGTAATAATTTGTTTAACTTATATTGATGTGGTTATCACTATAACATTTGTGGAATGTAAAAACGGCTTTTATTTGACAAAGAAAAGAAAAGCTCTGACCCAAAGAATACAGTATAACGCGGTGTATTCCTTCAATTAGAGCTCTAGCAACGCTAGCGGATAAACTCTTTAAAATAAGGTCATCGACTGTTAAATGTTGCATTTATCATAGACTTATCATAAAAACAAACAAATAATTTACTTGAAATTGCAGCGCGCATGTCATAATCATGTAGGTCAGGCATAGAAGTAATTCATATTATTCATGCAAATTAAATTCTTGCGCATTGACGTAATTTCACTTTTCTCTCTATAAAAAATTTGACACTCAGTTAAGAACTGAAGAATTTACTTTGCACGCGATTTGCAATTTTCGCTATCTAGGCAATATTGTCACAAATAATTATTAATTGATTTTTTTCTTTTTTTCGAATAACTTCAAATCACAGATGAGGCGTTTGTGTATTTATGATTTAATTTAGAATTGTTAAAAATAAAAGTTCTTAAAATTCTACTATTCTCCATCAATTAATATAATGTAGGTTAGAAAATGTTGGGTATAAATTCAAGATGTTTGATCAATAAAAATAGTCAGTTGTTATTCTAAATTTAAGTGTTGTTTTTATTTTTTCCGTAACATCTTTCTAGTTTTTAGAGGCTTTTGGTATTCGGTTAAAGTGCCTTTTATATTGTTATATTGTTATTCTAAATTTAAGTGTTGTTTTTATTTTTTGCGTAACATCTTTCTAGTTTTTAGAGGCTTTTGGTATTCGGTTAAAGTGCCTTTTATACCACCACCAACAACAGTCAGATTTAAGAAGTCATTTTTTGACATTTGACAAGTAGAAACTACGCCATTAATAAAAATGGAACGATACATGATTCAACTACGCATTGAAATTATTAAAATTCACTATAAAAATGAGTGTAGTCGTGGTCGTGGTGTTCATTTGGCTGATGTTATTTTCCATTATTAACGGCATACCTTCCTCTTTATATTGAAATAAAGATCCGATAATTCATCTCAAAAAATGGCATTTTTCTTTGAATATCAAAATAACACTTCTACAGAAAAAATCAACCGCCTCGTCCGAGGTTCTAAAAGTGGGCTCGATTCCCGTCAGGGAAAATTAAAATAAAATTAAATTTAAAAATTTTTTTTGTGTGCTTTCATCGTTACTGGTTAATGCCAGCTGAAAGCAATACGTGGCTTAGTAGGCTAATTACAAATTAAGAAATGCAAGAGGAAAAATAATCTGTCTCGTTACCTCAGTGGTAAGAGCAATTGCCCGGCAAGCGCAAGGTCTCGGTTTCAAACCCCCGACGAGGCGGTTGATTTTTTCTCTTGTATTTTTGATTTGTTTTAGAATCACTAAAAATAAAAGTTCTTAAAATTTTTGTCTATTCTCCATATTTGACCGATTCTAACAAGTGTGGGTTCGATTACTTTGGTGAATTTAATTTCAAAATTCCTAGGTACGATATACAACAAAAACAGGCAATCTCCCAACAAGTTGAGATTTCTTCTTCTTAGTTTTCCACTTGCAAAACACCGGAGGATTTGACAAGTGGAATAGAGAATTCAGCAATACTCAAATCAAGTTCACCGAGTTACAGAATTCCAAGTAGAGAATTAAATGTTAAAACAATTCTGATGTCCCAAATTCTCTGTGTTACAGAATCCGGGCCCAGCGTGATAGAAGATTCATAGTACTATGCATATACGAGTAAAGATGACTGAATTAAGTAGAATTTATATAGATATATGGGAAAAATCTGGACAAGTGTATCGGGAAAATTAGTTTGCCAATTGTATTGGGTAGAAATAATGGTAAACATATTAAAATTAAATATCCGTTCAATGCATACTGATTCAACTTATTTTTCTAATTCGAAAAATTATTACAGCCAATATTTAGAGCCACCTGAGGGCATCGTGTCCCTAAGCAATCAAACAGCGAAAACTACTGAACTAATTTCAACCCGAAGCAATTAAACTTAAATCCAAACGCTTGAATTTCTTTAACACGTTAAAAATCTTTATTTACCAAAACTTGACCTATCTTAACAATTATCAAGTACGCCGGACCGAACGGAAACTTGACGACACTATGACGAGAAAATACAATACGACTGCTCACTAGAAGGCACTAGAGCAAGCCAAGTCATTATTCTTTTATGCCCCATAAGGCTCAAACACAATTGCGACGACCGAGCGATAGAGCGGCAGACGACAGCGAAAAATTCGCTGCGAAACAGGCAGTCGAAAAATTTGGAACACAATTGCAACGACAGGCGATGAGCGACGATTGTGAAAGCAGAAGATGTTGAAATTTCATTTGTTAAATGTTTCGAGTGTTTTAAAAGGAGATCTTTATCAAGAATATTTTATATTATATTGAAAAAAATGCAATGAACCAAAGTGTGGAAAAAAACCGAAAATGAGAAAATTAAGTAAATTAAACTCTTTAACATATCCATCCAACCCACGTCTTTTTTGTCCACTTGTCTTGCCTGTCTTGTAAATTATTTTATGTATTTCGCATTTCCTCGATCAATTTTTCCTCAAAGCCCATTATTTTAAAATTACCGCGGCGTGCTACCACCTAAAAAAGACAAAAGTGAATGCCACAACCATTTCATTCGATTAATTTTGTTGGTAGGACTGCAGCGACGACGGCAAAATTAGAAACTGATCAATCCCGGCGATAATGTCGTCGATCGCTCAACGTCGGTCGTCGCAATTTGGTGCATTCGCATAAGCTGCTGTGTTTTTAGAAGTTTGACAGCGATATATCGTCGTCGTTTGTCGTCTGTCATCGGAATTGTGTTTAAGCCTATATACGGAAGTAAGCTTTGTTCACAACGTGGATATGTAAACAAATGGCACAACCTTGACGTTTGATCTACTGGTTCCAGCACCTGAGTCGATTAGTGGTAAACAAATGCTTTACATAATAATTACCATGTGAGGTTAATTGTTATTGTAATCGTCCATAGCGCTGATCGCAGCCAGGTGTTGGGTTAAACAGCAAAATAACCGACGGCCGCAAAACAATTCCATGTGGGGTGATTGTTTAGTAATCGCTGACTTGGCTGCTGGAAGAATCTTCAGTCTATTGGGCCATAACAAGGGCTATGATTTCAAGGCAATGGCAGAACACCAACGGTAGAATTTTTCTAAATCCGAGAAATAAGTACAAATATTTTAATGTTATTGACACACTAAATTAAAGTCTCATTTATGTTAATTTTATTAACAAATATCTTAAAAAAAACCTCGCATCTGTAACGTCAACTGTGATGGTGTGCTGATAGCTTAGAAGTAGTCCACGGTCAAATTCCTTGGCGTTTAAATTATGAGTAATAGCTTCGTGTTCGTGTCCTATTTAAAATTCCTCATTTACTTTCTTGATTTTAACAACACTTTATATAGATATTTTCAATTCAATCTACTTCAGTAAATATCTCCTTTATAGTCCATTTTCAACTTATTCTTTTAATCCTTATATGTATATGTGTAGGGCATAAAATCGTGTGCTTTTTTGTCAGATTTAGAATTGAGCGGGGCGGGTGGACTTTGCACTGCAGACATTTATTGGCATATTGTGCACCACTTTCTTCATAGTTCATCCAACAATCCCGCTTTTCCTAAGAAGAGCAGTAGTATATTTTTGAATGCGATTTCCTCAAAGTCGCCAGGCTTCAGGAAATATGAGCCAAAGGCCTGGAATCTACATTGTGCAATGGCCTGGCATTCGCACAGGAAATAATTTTAATCTCTTACTATAATCATATATTAAATTTGTTAGTTTAAAGTTCCTTTCAAGCAAATCAGTTATGATTAAATTGGAGTGTCACGAAAGTTTTATCGATAAAAAATGCAAAAACCTATAAATTTCAGTGTTGATTATATATTTTGAATCCTCCCAATATTGCTAGAGTGGAATAAGATGCTGGGGATGTTATTTTCCTAAATAGGAGCAAAATTTAAAATTAACAAAATTACAGTGTAAGTAAATTAGATGTGGTGAATAACAATATAGAAGTATATTAGAATTATATCAATGCTATGTACCTTTTTTTTTCTATGGTCTGTATTACATGGCAATGAAATATGTTGTACATGGCAAGCGTAATAAACCTGGGAAAAAATCCGCAGACTTCTATATTAACGACGTGAATTGGTTTAACAACATTGGGATAGGTGAATGAAGAAGCTTTCTTATGTACCTTTTCAGCCACGTTTGGTAAGTTAAAGCCATAATGTTCAAACCTCCAGACCTAATAAATTTCGGTAGTAGCATGTGTTACATATCGATAATCTGTGGGCAATGTAAATACAGCTCAACCGACTTAGGCAAAGTCAAAAATGAACCCTAACTCTACGCACTTAATTGATACAGCTGTGTATACTTATGTGTGGTTAAAGTCAATTAAAAAATATTTATCTGCATATTACATATCCACCAAAAGTAAAAACATACTTTGCTCCAAAGATCACTTATAGGAAATTATAAATAAAATAGCAGGAGCTTTCAAGTAAAAAGTTATTTTCATTTCAAATAATTCTTAATTCTCCTGTTTTGTTGTATACATGTTCATTAAATAATAAAATTATTAAATAAATAACTTATCCTAAAATAGAGTTTACACGTAGGAAAAAATTAGCTTACATTAACACTTAGAGGTACCTCCTTTGAGTTTTCTAAACGGGTTTTCATAAAAAATTCTTCTGGACAGAGTTGGTCTTTATTAAGGTTAACAGATTTTAATTTTTTAATATTTTGCATGAAAGTTTCACTAGGCCTGACATTTTTTAACTATATATCCAGGCGAATTCTTTAATGAATCCTCGCTTATTTCATTGAAATTGGCATCCTTTTCTTTCAACATATCATTTCCTCTATGAAACTTTCAACCAAATTTGCGACATCCGGGCTCTGTTGTGGTATTTCCTTCGCGTAATAAATGCAGGTTAACTAGCTTTTCCCCAAAAACTTTGTTAGTTTCATCTACATTGCTAAAGCAACTGACTTGCTAAGAAGTAACTAACTAAGAATAAACCTGGCAGTTAAACATAGTTCAAAAACTCGAATCCCACGTTAATTTATTAGTGCTACTTAAGTGGGACGACACAAACAAATATGTAATTAGTCTGCTTAGAATTAAAACAGTGTTAAACGCCTGTTATACTTTAGTGAATTACTAAGCTAGAATCTTTTAGACAAATATTATTAGCAATTCAGAATTAAATATAACGACAAATTACCTAGAACACATGAACGTAACCGGTAGTTTAATTCCAGAGGCGAATAAATGCTCTAACTCATCTTGACTTAATCGATTTGTCAAAATGTAAATATGTAATAGCATGTTTTGATGTCAATTCCTCTAAAAGCTGAGGCAATGATGCATTGCTTATCAAAACTCTTTTCTGAGAAGGGTATTTATTTCGCCCACCCTTAAGTTCCTTTTTAAATAACTCATAGAATTAATAATAATTTTTATATTGAAACTCTACTGCCACTTTGACTCTCTCTCTCGAATCTTTACTATGACATTTTGAATTAAAAAAGTCGAACCAGTCATTAACATTTTTTATGAAGTTCGAACATTCCCGAGTATTTGGAGAAATTGTTTGACCTAAGGAAAAACATCTTCTACAGCTTTTGAGACTGAATGAATAAAACGTCGAGTTGCATATTTACCTTTTTGACGAGCTGCTTCTTTCACATCAAGAGGAATATCTGTTTCTTTTGCACAAATTTTTAAACCAGACTTATCTAAATTGAGAAGCTCCTTTACAGGATCTGAATTAATCATTTTCCCTCTAAAATAAAGCAATTATCAAGAAAATTATTTCTCAATAATTATATCAGATGTGGGACATCTGCAAAAAAGAATATTTTTGATATTCTAACGAAAGGTTGGGCATCACCTCACTAATTCCAAGCTCTCTTCTTAGAGCCATATTGGTTGATCCCATGTCTGATACAGCAGCGACAACTATACGAAGCTAATATTCTTCAAATTTTGCAAAATATATTTAAAAATAGAAGCGGTCATTACACTGTCAAATCCTAATATTATGATAATATAATATGTGACTTGGTTCCAATTTTTTATTAGACCCCTAACCATGGTTACTCGAACGTAATTACTAGGCCTCAAGGCTATGTCATTACTCTTGTCGTAGTCGTAGCAGTATTTGGTCTTCATTTCATCTAAAGAAAGGACACATAATCTCTCCTTCTCGTCATAATTTATATTTTCTAAAAGGTTAAAAATACCGCCTAGAGCTCCAGTATATATACTCAGGATCCTGCAGAATGTAGTGAAATTGCAGAAAATATATCTCTTATTAAGATTTTTTATTTTCGTAGTTTGCCCATAATTGAAGAAGCTCGACAAGAATGACGAAACTACATCAGCGTCTTTCATAAGTTTGTTGAGTCTATTGCATTGGCATTTCGAATCTCGAAGCTGGCAATTTAAGGAGAATATTTGTAACTCCCGGTGACATTCAAGATCAAGACAACTCTTATATATTTTATTGAATTCGTGTAAGAAAAAAATGAACTGTTATGTACTCTTTATAAACAGAATAATCACACGTGTTTTGAACTTGCTCCTCTACCGCTTCTTCCGCTTCTTTAGGTCCAGGACTATCTACGCAGCTGATATATTTAAGTACAATATATATGAAGGTACATATAGTGATTTTCATTTCATTAATCAAGCATAAATGCGTAATAACCTATCTGTATTTATAGCAAATCTTTACATATGTATACAAACTCTGAGACTGAAACTATAGAACTGTAATTTTATAGGTGTAGATAAAGTAAACCCACTCGTTCATAACTAATGTATTGCGGTACCAAATGCTTTGCTCCAACAAACCTTTCAGTAACACAAATTGATACGAGATTTTAATATTTGTAATATTATTTTGTACGCAAATTTTTTTTATCCAACATGGATAAAAGTATTGTTTGTCACTTATATATTGATTCAAGCACGTAAACCCTAAATATACGTTAAAGGGACCTTAACAAAAGTACCATAGTTAATCGGTTTCAGGGACTCTATGTCAATACCGGAAGATTGAAAATTATAGCTACCTTTCAAAGGAAGCTAAACACTCATCTCCATATTTCCACTACTAACGCTTCGCATGGCTTTCGTCTCATTTAAATTTATACATATCTACAAATTCCGCCAAATTTTTTGTCAGCACAGCGCCTCCCATTAAACGCTTTTTATTTACGAGTACATTTAAAATCACATCCCTTAGTTTCCAGTCACTTTCTATAAAATCTTCAGAGCAAATCCGAGCAGTCTGCAAATTAATTCTGATTTTATGGCCGCATACACTAGTCCACTGTTTTTTCACTTCCAAGTCTATAGAGAAAAAAAAGCGTCTTTCCAGTTATTGGCTATCCCTGATAATTTTTGTAACCAAATACTTTCATTTTATAATTTTATAGCTTTTATTTAAAATAATGAATTTATTAACTTTTGAAAACACTGCTTAAAACAACTCTCTCTCCTGTCAAAAACTCTATTCTTATGATGTGGAGCTATTTTCAAAATGACGAGTCATGGGTCTGAGACGGTTGACTAGCTTCATCATATCTTTATCAAGGTATATAGAATACACGTATTCCCATTACGAACCACGTTCCGCCATAAGTGACGAAATATTGTGAAAAAGTATAGGAAAATACGGTACAGAGAAACTATAAAAATGTATATTCATTAGTCAAAGAATTACATCACAGGCTGTCAGCTGCAATTGTGCCAACATTTTAATGGGAGTATGTATCTTGTCTTCTAT
Organism: Dioctria rufipes; assembly: GCA_963924295.1. Classification (NCBI taxonomy): domain Eukaryota; kingdom Metazoa; phylum Arthropoda; class Insecta; order Diptera; family Asilidae; genus Dioctria; species Dioctria rufipes. Next base: position 78,624,665 of record OZ002741.1, on the reverse strand, counting down.
ATACCTTGATCTGTATAATGTATAGGGGCTGTGGCATTCAGTATAAATTATTGTGTCATGCTCTTGCCACATGATCGGTTCTGATATATTTCTGTGGGTAAAGCTTTATTATTAATTTTTGCTATATCAATAATTTACACTCGCTTATTTGCTTTTTTATTTATGAGAAGTAAAGCATCTGTGTGATAAGGATGTGGATGGTTTTTATGGGAATACTTAGGAAGGAATGAGAGGGTGAAGTTCCCGCCAAGCATGTAACTTCGTTATACATCGCTTAACGCTCGCTTGCACTCAAAACCTTGGCAATACTACTACTAAAGTTGGGTATTACTTTCTGGCTTTTTACCTTCTTATTATTTCAATGGATTTTAGTTTTGAATTCAAGCGAACTCTATCTATGTAAGATTATCACACAGCCAGAGCAAGACCAGAAACTCTGACACCAATTTGGCCGCTCACAATATTTTTCCTTATCCTACTTAGCGACATCTATTTATAAAACGTGGACAGTATTTAAAGCTTCATTTTAGTTTTTACAAGTTTTATTTATTCTTACATTCACATTATGTCACAAAAAATTCTTTTAATTGTTCCTAATTTTTACAAATATTTATGTTTCTAAATTTACCTTATGTCAAAAAGTTTATTTTAAAAGCTTTTAATATCTTATACAAATTTTTATCTGATTCTGTTTATTTTCACTATCTATCAGCTGGTTCATTTTCATACTTCTATATTTGTCGCACCTTTATTTATGACGTTTAATTCAATACATGACGTTTTATTGACTGAAGTTTGTATTTGATTTTAGAGTTAGGTTTCAGATTGTTCAGTGACTTGTATTTTCTTCTAATTGCTAAATTTTGATTGGCGATTTTAATTCAATATCTAAAATGGGATTATTGATTTTGACTATTTTTCGGAAATGTAATAAATGTCAAATCGGTTTATTGGTTTCGAAATGTTGACACAATGGCTCATTTGCCAAATCATCGTGATTTCACGTCAAGGCATGGGTCCAGCAAGATATTCGTGCTTTGTACTGCTACGTGCGGGTTTAAAGTGCCAACCAAAGTCGCTTGATTGGTTTATTCGAGAAGAGTTAGGTGTCGCGCGGAATTGTAGGAATATTTCTCTGCCGCAGAACAGTTGAATGAAATGCCAATCGACCTTTAGATGAGTGATAAGAACTCAAGCTTTCCGAGTACGATCGGATGGTTTAAACATTGGAGCCAAAGTATTCCTTAACAGTAATTTCGTGAAGTATCTTGAATGTGCGGTGGAAGCGCTTACGCTAGTATTAAATACACATTCATTTGAAATCTCATGAGTAATAACATAAGTCAGAACAACAAAATCAAGAGAAAGAAGGAGGTCGGGAATTGGGTGGTAAAAGTACTGAAGTACAACAAGATTTTATTGTGGAAAGATCTGGAATTTATACGGCGCAGGTAAACCCGACAAATTATGGTAAAGCGGAACGTAAGCGCGAGACACATAAGAGAAACTGCGCACTAAACCTTTCACGAAAAAAAAAAAAACCAATTCGAGCTTCTGGCAAACGAGTATTTAATTTACTGAGGGTCAAATTTAAAAATTTAAATAACTGCGGTGACACCGGCCAGTTGTACAGTGATCGAGAATGGGCAAAGTTCTCCGGAAATTAGAAATATAATAGTTCTTGTATATGTTTCTTGTGTTGGTGCGCGAGTTATGGACATGACCCGCCACATCCTGTAGCATCGACAGCATTTTCACATCAAAATGTTTTCCCATAAAACTTAATATATCTTTTCGCATATTCGCATAAAAGCTTCCAATCACTTTATTTTTGTCAGCATAATTACCTTCGCTCACTTGTAACATGAGTACTAAGTCACATTGAATGTTTCGTGATCAGTGGCAAGAAATATGTAAAAATTATATAAATTCAAGTTTAATTCTATTCGTGGTCGGACGTAATAAATAAAGCAAAGTATAATTTCTTTTATTTTCATTTAATTTTGTTTTATTTATTTATTTATTTTGTTGTTGTTGTCTAATTAAACTTAACTCATGCGAACAGTGATAAAACCTTTGAGGTAAATTGTGGATATAATCGACTAGAAGAATATTCTTTAGTTTTTGGTGTTTTTGTTCTAGATTAATTTGGCTAATAGTAGGCGGTAAGGAAAAGAGACTGTGAGAGGAGTCACATGGTGGCGAAAACACGCGTCATGCGTCACGGCAAATAAAGGGTTTTCCAATAAGAGGTGTTATTTTAATTAGCCCGCTATTTCGGTAGATGTTACTTTTGGAGCACATTTTTTGATATTTGACAAGTAAAAACTACGCCATTAATGCCATTAATAAAAATGCAACGATACACGATTCAACAACGCATTGAAATTTTTAAAATTCACTATAAAAACGGTGAAAATGTGGCAGAGACGATTCGTAAAACTCGAAAATTTTTGGGTCGTCGTGAAGCACCTTGTCGGACCGCAATACAGAAATTGGTAGAAAAATTCGAGCTGTCGGGACAAGATAGTGATGTGAAGAATAAAACCCGTGCACGTCGCTCAAGAACAGCCGAGAATATTGCTGCTGGAGCCGAAAGTGTTGAAGAAAACCCAGGTTTGTCCATTCCTCTTCGTTCTTTGGAATTAGGCATTCCACAGACGTCATTACACCGTATTTTGCATAAAGACTTGGGTCTTAAGGCTTATAAAGTTCAGTTAACACAAGAACTCAAGCCGGCCGATCATCAACAACGTCGAGTCTTTGCTGATTGGGTCCTTGAAATGCATGAAAATGATACGGAATTCCATCGAAAACTCATCTTGAGTGATGAGGCCCATTTCCACCTCGATTACTTCGTTAACAAGCAAAATTGTCGCATCTGGGGCTCGGAAAACCCAAGAGTTATTGTTGGAAAGCCTCTCTATCCTCAACGTGTGACTGTTTGGTGCGGTTTATGGTCCCGCGGGGTCATTGGACCTTACTTTTTCGAAAATGAGGCTGGAGAAACAGTTACGGTGAATGGATTGCGCTATCGACAGATGATTAATGATTTTTATGGCTGGAATTGGATGGTATTGATCGAAACCATTGATCTTTTACGGGAAAAGTTTCCGGACCGTGTTATCTCTCGAAGAGGTGATCACAAGTAGCCACCGAGATCTTGTGACTTAACACCTTGCGACTTCTTCCTTTGGGGCCACGTGAAAGAGAATATTAACGCTAACAGCCCAGCGTCGATTCAAGACCTCAAAGATGGAATTCGTGAGGCTATCGAGGACATAGGGCAGCCACTTTGCGATTTGGTTATGGAAAATTTCATGAAGAGGATATGGTCCTGTAGGCGTGGTCGTGGTGGTCATTTGGCTGATGTTATTTTCCATTATTAACGGCATACCTTCCTCTTTATAATGAAATAAAGATCCGATTATTTATCTCAAAAGGTGGCATTTTTCTTTGAATATCAAAATAACACCTCTTATCGGAAAACCCTTTATATAGGCCCCTATTCCTTGTTCATTTGATAACCACCTGTACAAAGCAGTTCGAGTTCAAAAATGCTTTGGTGCACCTTAATTTTAGTTTTTCTTTATACCATTTAGTGCTTTCACTTGTAGTAGTTGAAATTTTTGTAGCAGGTTTTTAAGAACAAAAAAGAACAGAAAAATAAATCGGCACGATTGGATACAGACGGGTATTTATCTCTTGGGCTTAACTGCTAGCTCCTCCACACCTTCCTTATATATTACGAGCCCACGGCAACCTAGATGAGTCATTATGTCACCCTGATTGCTCTTGGGTTTCTGGCACCCGATTGGCAACATATGCTTTCCACTTGGATGGATGACAAGCTAGCCAATCTAGAACTCTTTCCGAATCCGTCCAAAGAAAGTTTTAATGGACTGTTTTATATAGGCTTATCCGTATTTTATTCAGGAGTCTCGAAAGTAATAATGCAACACACAACTCAAGGCAAGATATAAATCGTGCTGTTCTAATCGGAGCAACCTTAGACTTAAGGTCCCCATTCACTTACAGATTATCTGCAGATTCAACCTATAGATGGCATCTTGTAGTTCAAAACTGTTTTCGTCCACCATACTAGATCAGATTGTAAGTTTGAAATTTGACAGGTAGAAAACTTAAGATAAACTGACGATTACCCATACTTATTTATTTTTCCCGCGGACAGGAATCGAACCTACACTTGTTAGAATCGGTCAGTGATGGAGAAAGAAGAACTTTAAGAACTTTTAATTTTAATGATTCTAAATCAAATTTATAAATGCAAGAAGAAAAAACAACCGCCTCGTCCGGGGTTTGAAACCGGGACCTTCCGCTTACCGGGCGACTGCTCTTACCTCTGAGCTAACGAGACAGATGATTTTCCCTCTTGCATTTATCAATCTGTTACTTTTGTCGCTAGCCTACCAAGCCATGCACAATTATGAAAATATCAAACTGTACACTTTGCATGCAGTTTACCAATCTGCAGTTTCGTTATCTGACGATAAACTGCATGTGTGTGGTGTATTCATCTACAGATCTACAGTTTTCAGTTTATGAACTGCCGATCTGGTTGACAAACAAATTGTACAAATTTTCAACATACAGACACAGATTACCTAGACTGCAGATCAAATCGTACCATTTGAACTGTTAATGGGTGGCGGAATTCAAATTTATCTTCAGTTCGGATTTGTAGATTATCTGTAAGTGAATGGGGTGCTTTACCTGCGAGAAGAGTTGTTGTCACCGGTAATCAAATTACCCATGTAGAAATCTTTTTTGTATTACACACGAAGCTTCCGACATAGTAGATGAAAAATCTTCAGCTAGTTGAATAATGTATCGTGCGGCTAAGAATGGAGCTGAGGTTGTACCGAACGTGACGGTATTAAGTTTGAAGACTTGAAGGTTATTGAACTTAAATGCCCGCCACAGGATTAATTGAAATTTTTTGTCCTCTGCATATACCAAAATCTGTCGGTACATCTGTTGAATAATCGAAAAAATATAATCCTGAACCGTAGGACCCGGCATTAGAAAGTCATTAGCTATTGGACCAAGTCTTACACGATGCATTAAATACTATTCTAAGTTTCATAGAGGTCCGACTTTCAGATGGAAGGACGCATTGATGTGGCATGAATTAATATAGTTCTGGGATATGTTCTATCTCAATTGCTGCCACGTGTCCATATTCGAAATAATCTTGAAGGAATTCTGCATAATTTGCCTTCAACTTTGTATTTTTATCAAGTTTTCTTTCAAAGCTTTGAAGACGATTCATTGAAATTCTTAACGAATGCCCTAACAACTGCCTAGGCTCCTTAAGAAAAGGGAGCGTAACCATGAATTTACCATCATTAAGTCTTTGAAGCTTTCTTTGAAAATTGCTTCGCATAGTTCTTGTTCTTCTGTGTGTAATACCATGGACATTCCTAAATCCTCCTCTGCCCAGAATCTTTCTACAAGATTAAAAAACGTTGCATCTGTAGAGCTCTTGTCATATTGCCGCTCGTCATGCACTAGATAGCCTGAGTATTTGTTAGTCGTTAATCTACTAGTGTATCTGCCCGCTACAATCCAGCCGAACAATGTTTTTTTGTAGAATTGGCAATCCTTCGCTTAATTTTATCTGACATGAAGATCCTCTTGTGGTGGCATGGTGATATTAGCTGCGTTCTTTTGTGTCCGCAGAACAGAGCAGAATAAAAGATACACAAAAGAACGCTGCATCTATTTTCATATGAGATGTATAAATGAAGCGAACAGTACAATAGTTCGCTTCAATGGACAGAACAATTTGTTCTCTCCAGTATATGGGAGTTCTAGAACAAGGTACATAAAAGAACACAGCTATTGTATCTATGCAAAAAGGTATGATGGTCGAGACGACATTGTTGCACTTGGCTTTTTTTATAGTATGCTCCTTAGATAGACAATTCACACATATGAATCTTCGCGTGGTTTCGTTAAATTTTCCCGATACCGGTAACATGAGAAATATTACGCACTTATAGATATTGGGCGCACTTCCAATACAAAAGGCGCAGGAAATTTTTATTTGGTAAAGTTGTTGCATGACTATTTGGCTTTTTACCAACTTTTTGTTTATTTCCTTGATAATAAGAAACTTCCTCTGGACCAACAAGATTTAAGTCTCTGGATTCTAACTATTCATATCGTCTGCTAAGAATGTCAGAACAATTGCGCCAAGATTGGAGGGTTGAAAATCTAGGAATCTTGCGATTCGTGATCCAATTCTGAATCTCCAAAGCTTCTACAGTTCGCAGCGCTTCTCCACCGAGACACGAAAGTAAATGGTTAAACTTTTCCAAATCAGTTAATGTTTCATTCTTTTGCACTAATTATATGAAACATCCCCAAAAGTTTTGAAACTCTGAATATTTTCCAGAAAATTGAGGCAAAGTTGACTTAAGTAGATTATTGAGTGGCGGACTAGTGACAATGATTTGAATACTATCTAAACTTTGATTGAGCGTGTCAGATAGAAAAGACAACAGCTTTGATTTGATCACACAGTAGATTTCCTCTAGTTTGCTTCTCACTTTACCTTGTTTGAAGTACGACTTTAAAGGTGAATCTAACGGTGAGAGACTTTGGTCTACAGAGAACAAATCCAGACACCCGTGTATACAATTCGGAGACGCAAAAAACCTCTAAAGAGTCTCTAGAGACTTTTTTAGACTCCGGGCTCCCGTCGTGTATTTTAAAACAAACAGGTCTCCAGGCTCGGTCTCCGTTCTCCTGAGTTTATTCATTTCTCGTCTAATTTAAAAAGAAAATTAATAAAATGAGTTTGACAAATTATTAGAAAGAAATTTTTTTGTTAATGTTTTTTTTTTTAAATATTCTAATAAATGGAGTAGAAAACAGAAAAAACTAAGATTATGTTGCGATTAGTTAATGAGCATCCAATATTATGGCTGCACGATGGCAACGAATTCTCACAGGTTGCTGCAAAATTGGAAATGAATGCGGAAGAAGTCAAGAAGAAGTTGCATAATATGCGATATGCTTTTCGACGCATTAAAAATAATTCGGAAAACAAAAAAAGGGGTAGCTATGAAATTTATGAACAAAAGCATAGTCACAGCAGCTGGTCCAATTGATATTTTAGTAAGTTTGTAATCTTTTATAAGTTGTCTTAATTTATATAAATTTACACTGCCATTGAACATCTCCATCTCGTCCGAAATATTACTTTAACTGTTCTCGGACAAATTTTGCTTCTGAGCATGTGTTTCCACTGCTCCTGTCTTCCGAAGGTATTAATCCAACTCCGTTCGCCATGCTCCGAGTTCAGTAGTGCCGGCGTTATAGTTTCGTGCATATAATTGCCCGGAATTTAACCTTAAAAAACTGCGCAGAGAACATATAGCCGAGAATATCATATTATCAATTTAGAGGTCTATTTCAATTGTTTTTCGAAGAACTCGAAAACTGGCTGACATAATACCGAAGGCATTTTCTACTATACGGCGAGCACGTGAAAGTCGATATTTAAAGATTCTTTCTTCTGCACTTGATTAAAAAATGAGAAAGGTTTCATTATGTAGGGCTTAAAAGGGAATGCATCATCTGCTGACACTCCGACGGTAATATTTTTAATTCTACCAAGAAAAGGTTTTGCTTCTGGTATATGTAAAGTATTTTGTTCCATAGCTTTTGCTAAAGGTGTCTTGTTGAAAATTCCCCCACTAGAAGCTCGTCCTTTTGAACAAATACTAACGTATGTTTATTTATAATTGGCATCCGCCATTGCCATTAGTACAACATTGTGTACTTATTTTTAATTGAAGGATGAATTTGGTGGAGCTTTTAGGTCCACGTGCTTACCGTCCCAAACATCAATACAATTTGGAAAATACCTTTTTCTACCCAACTCCTCAGCTATTTCTGTCCATCTGGGACCTGATAATTTCAAAATGAAAACATAAAACAATATCGCTTGACAATAAAATCTAATTAATATTGTTAACTTTGACTTAGGAGCAATCAAAAAACACAACTGATGATAATTTTGGCGAATTAATCTCCGCGCTTCTAACCCCAGCCTCACTACAATCACCAGCAGCAATGCCACATATAGGCGCAGCATTGATTACAACCTCTAAAGGAAAACCCCAGAGTAAGAAATGAAAAACAGAGAAAGCAATGCAGCAGCGTTGCATGACTTTCATGCAACATCCTAGGGATGATGGTATTACTTTCGGAGCTAGTAAACTCACGTAATTTACCTTCAGATTTGAAAGCATTAACTAAGAGAAAAATTACAACTACTTTGCTTGAAATAATGCCACAGGGTAATACCCGAAAATTGTTCAGTGTAGTTCAAAGCACAGGTAGTGGATATACCAAGTCATCAAATGAAGTAGAAATTGTCTTGGTATCTCCTGTTCATGAAGCCAGCACAGAACAGCAAAATTGTGAAAACGATAACCCTGTGGATATTATGAACAATTCATCATTTTCACAATAAATTTACGTTTTCTTATATAAAAATAAAATAAAATGAATTTAATTATTTTTGATTTTTATTTATTTTATTCAAATAAGCAATTACCTTAAGGTATTCTTCCTTTAATGCATTAAATAAAACAGCACATACTTCAGGTATGCGTATGATTTTACCAATTGCAGATCACGATATGCAGAACATATACATAACTGAGTGGTAGCTATCACTTGACTATTAAAAAAAAAGTAAAAAAGTTAGAATTGGTATAAGACCAAATTCTTATGATACCCTATATAAGTGCCCATATGTAATTTCATGGTCACCCATCTGTGCAAGTTTGATTTTTGAAATCGTTAAAGTGTCTAGCGCTGATCGTTTTCACAGTGTACGTAAAAAACTAAATTTTTATATGGCAACACCAAGAAAAGGTTGCCCGATTTAGTCCTTTTTTTAATTTTTTTTACTATTACTATAAAAATACCATGTACCAAATTTCAGCACTCCATGTTGTCGCGTTCTCAGGCAGTGTCCAAATATATAGTGGAAAACGAAATTTTTATATCGCAAGCCCACAAAGGAGTTGCCCGATTTGTCTCAGTTACGAACTTATTTTTAATATTTTTTAAAAGTCCGTATACAAAATTTCAGCTTTTTAACTGAACGCGTTATCGAGCGCATGGTCGAACAGACGGACAGACGGAGAGACGGACGGACATGCAAAACTCAAAATATATTTTAATATTATGCGTGGGAGTCCAATACATTTTGCTCTACCACCATTATTTCGAGGTGTTACAAACGGAATGACAAACTTAGTATACGCTTGAGATTTCATCAAGGGTATAAAAATAAAGAAAAGATTACTTAAATTGCAAGGATTCGTACTTTTTACCTGTAGCCAGAATCCGCAACGTAACACCAAGCCGTTCTTCTGCAGTAATAGCTTTTCTCGATTAACCAATCAAAATTTTGTATAGTCATTCGAACGAAATTTCTATATACTTTATTTTCTTCATTGTGTAACTCGGATAATAGGTTTTAGACCACAACTCGGCATTCGATCCATTTCTTTACCCAAATTTTACGTTTTTCTTGCTACGTACTCCGCGGTACGTGCTAGCTGGCTCAGGAGACGGGGTGGTTCGTTTATGATTTTAAAATGGGCGCCACGTGATTTTCTCTACTGCGGGTATATCACGACACCGGCTTTGGAATAAACTATACAACAAATCACTGGGATTCACTCACTTTAACAAAAAAAGAAAAAAACAATAGTGTCAGCCCATATAAAATATAATTCAAAACAAAAAATTCTCATTACAGGCTATGATATGATGCGATACCTTTAAATGAATTAAAAAGAAAAATTATCTAAACTAAGCCAGTCAGTCGATTGAAAGAACAATATGTAAATGTATATTATAACATTAAGTACTTAGCTTTCTTTTCCACAGCATTTCGGGTTACTGCCCTTCACCTTGACTTTCCAGGGTCGTGCCGTAAAACAAAGAAATAAAAATAAATAAATCCTGCTTCAGTCCAAGGATCCCTGTTGATCCCTCCTTTGTAATTTTAAGTTTCCTGGTAACTTCAGTTTAAGCCAACTTTTGAATGCACGTTTTTGACTTTCGACCGAACTGTTCACGAGACTGATAAGAAGAGAGCGATTGTTCCCTACGTCTCCAATATTGAACTCTGTACCAAAAATATATTTTTTTTTTGTGTTTTTGACTCGAATTGTACTTTAGTACATCCGTCAATAAAATAGTGGGCTTTTAGACTGTGCATTCGATAGTTACAAAAAAAAGTCATTGAGTATTTTCTTTTATGGTTACATTCACTGAAGTTTGATTAATGTTTTGTTTTAAATTTTCTTAAAAGAATCCTGGACTGAGCTTTTACTTGAAATGTTACTTTTCACCTTTAGAACTATATCTCATGATGTTGGGCAGCAAGCAGAAATTTATTTAACAATGTTCCTAATATAGCAATTTGTCGCTAACTGACTTTTGCGAAACTTTAACTAGCAAAAACAAAACCCTCGATTATAATTTAACAATTTGGAAATGAAAATTTTACTAAAGCTCTACTTTTAAAGAAAAATGGAAATTAAGTAAATGCGCAAAATTATTCAAAACTTCTAGATAATATTTCAAGTGGGTACCCTAAAATTACCTTACATAATTCGAAGAATATTACATAGCTTATTTTACACAATTGTATAAATCTTAACTATTTTTTTTACAATATTTTTTCTCGACCGGATACCAAAAAAACTCCTTAAAGTGGGTGGCACCAGATTAAAACGTAAGATCTCTGCTTTCCATTGGATTTTATACCTTTTCCTTTTTTTTGTTTTAATTATATACATAACTCTCGACCAGGAAGAATTTTCCCAAGCAATATTCCGTGCACTTCCAGAGCTGTAACCAGTTGAAGTTAAGGCCAATCCGAGCAAGTATAGACAGCCATTTCCTGCAAAATACATATACGCAGTATTAACTGTTTTTAACTATACACATAACACGGCAGGGACGGACTTGACTCTTTACATTTAACACTGACAAGGACACTTCTTTGGGGGCCGTAACATTCTTTTGTCGCCTTTTTAAGAATATCATCCATTGCTGCTGATTTATGGTGCATGGATACCATTTTATTAGTAAGAATAATACACTGTTATCGCTGCAGATATCTGCATTGAAAGAGCAATTAACACAGATGACAGATCTCTGTTGATCTAATGCAGAGACCAAACATAAATGTCGTGTATGCACTTCGGAGACATGTCTCTAGAGATTTTTTTGTTACTGTCCCCGGAAAACTAATTTGTTGGTCTTCAGAGATAAAAGTCTCTTGCCGTGTAAACAATTTCGGAGATTTCGGTCTCTGTAAACCGGCGACTGCAGTCCAAAAGTCTCTCGCCGTGTAGCTTCTCCTTAAGATTCCTAATCTGCACTCGATCTTAGGAGGAGTGTGTTACATTTCTGTTCTACGAATGTTTTGATTCGTTATGAAATACAACCTTTCGTGGAGGCACTTTGAAGTTCTGCTAACTGTTCAGCTACCATCTTAAACTGCTGAGTAATATGTACGAGTATACTCCGAAATTGTTGTTTTCCGCGAAAGATTTATTTTATAATAATGAAATTACGACAAAGGTTACGTTTCCACTAAGCTGTCACGCCGCGCACTGAAGTTCAGGTAGAATATGTAATATTATTTTAAAATATAGATTTTTTTTTAATGTTAAATTTGTATTGTACACATATCGTTTAATTATATCTTTTTTCTTTTATAATGCACCATCTATTTATGGTTTCAATGTCTGTGTTCAGTGAACCTAAAAAAAAAGGAAGAAAGTAAGTAACGCTTTAGATAATATAAATGTACGTATAAAAATTACCTCTACCTGAAATCTTCACAGGTAGAAAAGATTCCTACGAAGATCTGAAATTAAATAAAAAAAATGAATTTGAAATGGAATAAATCAGATTTTTTATTATCTATAATCAAGGGAAAGGTCATAGGTACACAAAGTCAAATCATGACCGTATATACGTATGCCTATCACAACAACAATTCCATGCAAATTGGAAGTTGAGGACATTGCACATAAATTCATGTTTTATGCAGGAAATAGTACTTAAAACATTAACTCACGTATCAAATCGCACAATCAACACAATTATTGCTAATGTTTGTGGACAAATAGAATGAAAAATGCATTGAAACGACTTACGTGATACTTCTCCCCAAACATGTAGAGTTCGAAAATTACAAAAGTAATCCACGATGAAAACACTAAAAAGCTTTTCTTACATACCAGAGCTGTTGATAGAATTAGAGGTAGGCCGTTCGAAGCTTCGAAGACGAGTTCATCGAAGCATGAACGTTTTGCTGAAGCTTCGAACTCTTCGAAACTTCGAAGCATGAACGTTTCCTTGTATCTGTTCTGCAGTGTTAAGGTTAAATTATAATGTTCGGGGTGACTTGAAAAAAATTTTGAATAGCTCTAAGGGTGTCTGAATTTTTCGGGGAACACACATATATTGTACTATACGTCTTTTGATTATGATTAGATAATATAAATAAATTTTATTATATGTATGATTTGAAACGCAATGGGGTTCAAAACTTTTTACGCTAATTTCGCACTCTTCTTGTCTTGCTTTCAGCTAAAATTTCCCACACTTACACATCTTGGATGGTAATACAATTTTAGAACTTTATATAACATAAAATCAATACGGCAGCTCCAAAATGGTGGACGAATTATACCACTTATGATCAGATTTTACTAAAAATTAATACCTGTGGGATTTTAGGGTCCCTTATTATGAATTTTTTGTCAAAGTTTAGAAATCAAAATGAGGGAGATTCGACTAAAAATCGATAACTGGAGACTCTTGGGGATTGCAGATTACGAACTTGTTTGATTTTAACTTTACTTCATAGTTACGAACTAGTGACGGAAGAGTTATTCGCAAACTGGTAGCCCTATACTCGGATTACAAATTTTGAATCAAACATATAGTACCAAACCAACAGATTTCATCATGATAATAATAAGAATGTAAATGATAGCTTTGAATTGATTGATGAAATTTCAAATACAATGTGGAAATTTTAAAGTCCAATTAAATTAATTCTCACATAAACTTATCCATTAAACCATTGTAAATTTAGAAACATTCTTTACAGTTTATTATAATATTTACTAATTCTGTTGAACCTGCCTCTGGATTGCTCAAAAGGTTAATATGTCGCCGAAATAGTAACTGCGCTATCCAACATTGTGCCATACTTGATACAATTGAATTCGCTGGAACTCTTTATCAAACTTCGAGACTTCATTGGTAAAACGTTCCTGTTTCGAAGAGGACAACTTCTAAGCCCTAGAATGTTTGATTTCCTCTAAGGTCGAATGCTTTAAAAAAAAACAAATTTTTCCTTTAGTTCAACTTAGAACACCGAGCAATAAATGGCAAAATTTTTCAAATATGTTAGCACCGCTATCTTTCCATTCTAAGTTTTGAGTAAATATTTGTAATTCGGATCCCCGACAATTCTAAAATATTGATTTTAAGTCGAATCGGGCCATAATGACAAAATTCAGTCACCATTCTGTAGAAGTTATTTTGATTTTATATTATATGAAAGTGTTAAGATTTATTGTCATGCAAGATCATTAAGTGTGTCAAATTTTAGCCCAATGGATCAACGGGAAGTGGGTCAAATTAGCATTTCAAATTTTGAATCATGGTCACATAGTAGCTTCGAAGCTTCGAATCTCTTATGTTCGAGTGCCGAAGCTTCGAAGCTTCGACCTTCGAACTTTCATTCCTCGAATATTATTTCGAAGCTTTGAATAGAATTCGAAGCTTGAAAGTTTTGAAAATCAACAACACTTTTACACGCCAAAAAACACTTTAAAAATTATAACAAGACACTCGCGTGCGACAATGTCAAAACAACGTAAACTTCATAGTTTCACGAATTCAGAATCGAACCGTTTTATAAATTCCTTCCCACAATGAGTGTGAAAGAGACTCACAGTGGGAAGAAGACAGCAAATACTGCGAAACTGACATAAAAATTTACTACATCCAAATGAAACGTAGCGAATCGAAATTTTTATAGCAAATGTTCCAATAATTACAAAAATTGATTAAATTCGTCGCATTTGCAATCAATTCCCAATTTGCTATCGATTGACAGTAAGAAAATTTCTTTGTCATTTTCAGTGAAAATTTCGATTATTTCACTTTATGAATGTCGAAAATGCAACAAATTTCTCTATAAAAAGGGGTCATTTCGTCAATCGTCCTTCTATTTTTCAACGAGTTGTCAAAGAGATTACATATGCCAGTTGGACATAGTCTCTTCAATTTGCAATTATTCTATATTTTCCAAGGTTTTTTCATCAGCATTTCGACTTAGAGAGTTGTTTCATTTCTTCATTAGTGATATTTTTGACTTAGAATTTATTTTTTTATTTCATCAGTTTTCAATTTCATATAGTTCTAATTGTCGGTTTTCTTTTTTTATAATTTACTATAGTTCTATCATCGTCGTTCATTTCGTTTGGTAAATTAAACTCATTTTCAATTTTTATTCGGTCAAACATTTAATTTACGTTTCTGCATCATAAAGATTTAATAATTTTTTTCTCCAGAACTCATTAAAATTTCGACGTGGTTTGACGTTTGCTTTAACGCAGCAAATTAAAGGTATTTATTAAATATAAATTATTGGTTAGGTGACGGCTATTAAGGTGTAAGGATGTATGCCAATTTTTATTGGACATATTACACGATACAACTCACCATATAACTAATAATCTATTTAAAATAGTTTTTGATTTTAGCTATTGTACGAATTTTAGTCAGTTAATCAATTTATCATGGTATAAAATTGTGCCCACACAGGCCACCTTAAACCATATGAAAATTGATTCACGATTGACATACTTATTAACAAAAAAATTTATTTTCAGCATTTAATTAGTTCTAAGAAACAGAAAATAATTTACAATTAGTTTCATAATATATGTATAAATTAAGAGATTTGAGCAGAATTAGCAGAATTAGTAGAATTAAAACAAATCTAGGATAGAATTAAGGTGAGGTAGGTCTAATTTTAGTAGTAGGAGAAATTTAATGAATAAACATACACGAATGAATAACCGGATGATCTTCTTCATATACCGCCAACTAAATGCTCTTGCGCTCCACTATCTTTGCTCAATTCAATTTTTTCACATTGATTGGCAGAAGACAGTAGGCATAGTGACAGCTTATTGGAAACTACATTTTACTACCGCAAAATCCAGACGTCCCTCAACGCTACAGCTAGATTGGCTCTCGATGGACTGCGCACCACCCCTATTCCCAGTCTGTTGGTTGAGTCGGTCCTCCCAACAATATACCAGAGAAGAGAAGAGCTGGCCTCCAATCTCTTTTATAAGTCCTTACACTTCCCCAACTCCCCCCTCCACCTACTAATCCTGGACACCTTATCCACGAATCCCGCTCCTACCAGGCGCACATTTCCCAGTTTAAAACGGACCATAGCAGACATCTCAAACTCTCTCCAAACTACTCCCTTTTACCCAGACACACTAAATCCTGCGGGCTCCATTCCACCATGGAGAGTACCAATGGGGAGAATTCTTACAGACGAAAAGACCTACGAACATCTGGACCACAAAAGCAAGACAAGAATCCACATAGACACGTACAGACGAATAAACGCGGACATAAACATATACACAGACGCCTCAAAAGATGGTGAGGAAGTGGCCATTGCCGTCTGGTCTAAGGGCACTGGCGTTGAACTTGCCCTAATATACCATCTTTCGACATGGTCAGACGTCTTCACGGCAGAGCTGACGGCTGTCTGGTAGGCTGTCAGGTGGGCCGTCAAACAAGAGGGCACATGTGCCATCTTCTCGGACAGCCTGTCATCGCTCAAAGCCACAAAAATCCTAAAAAACAAGAACCCGCTAGCTGCAAACATCAGAAACTCACTGCATGCAGACAAAATCACTTTAGCATGGTGCCCGGCTCACGTGGGGATAGAGGGAAATGAAAAGGCTGACACGCTGGCTAAAGGAGCGCTGCACGCTGACAATCCACATATAGCTCCACCAGGATATAAAGCTGTTAGAGCGCAAGCTCGGAGGCTTCAACTTGTATCCAGGAACATTACCTGGAGCACAGCCAGCACATTCCTCGCTACACACCATAAAACGTCAGAGAAACCCTTCATGCCTGACTCGTCAAGGTGAAAAATGATATCGGTTGCGAGACTGAGACTTGGCCACTTTCTACCGGTCAAGAGGCATATCTTCTCCAGACAATCGTGCCCTGCTTGCCCCTAATGCCGAAACACAACCTTAACTGCAGCTCACATATTATATCAGTGCAAAGAACTACAAAGACTTCTTTACGAACTTGGGACATCTAAAACACCGACTGAACTCCTCACATATAGGGGGAGGACACAGACACACTACTCCTTGCACTGAGGACCTACCTACAAGACGGAAATTTAGAATTCAGACTCTAACTACAGCCAAACGGACTTTACTCTACCTATATATAGAAAAATTAAAACGAAATGTGTATTTATATTTAATCCTTAGGTATAAACATAGCATCTATTTCCAGCACTTATTCGCTTTTATCCAAAAAAGAAAAAACAGTAATTTTGAGCATATACATAAGTTACTCTAGGACACACAACTAACTTATCCACTAACTACTGAACTAGGATAATAGTACAAAAACTTAATTTTAGCACCTAGGTTCTACTCCTAAAATTAATGACAACAGAATTACTTAATACAAAATACTTCTTTGGATTATATAAAGAAAATAGCATTAAGGATTAGCCTAATTTTAGTTAATAATGTTGAACTACTATATTTAGTTAACGATGTCTCCTGTCACGGCCATTGTTTTCCTTTCGTTGTTCTCTTTTATGACGCTTTTTGTCTGAACCATAGTTGATACTTGTAAAAGCCAATCTTCAAAAAATAAAAAGTAAAACTTGTGTTACTAGTAGCATTGGAAATAACATATCTCATGTAAAAGCAACTAAAAAAGAAAGATGCTTACCTAGAATAACACTTAAGCGCCTAACAGTCCATCTAAAAAACCCTCCTGGATGTACGGGATCTTGCTTTCAGTAATGCATAAGTAGATGAGAAAGCTTTTCTTAGCAATATGACTTAAAAATTGTAAAATAGCTGTACAAAATATTACTGTCATAGATCTGTTAAAAATTAAGCGTAATAATTAGGATTCAAACTAGCAGGCCTTGTATCCGTGGGCCTACCATCATTAGTTGCCAGTTGGTATAATCTTAGTTTAGGTTCTATATTAACTGTAACTAATGTTTTAATAAATAAATAAATAAATAATACATTTTACTAGGACCCACACGCTACAGCCTTAGTTTCAGTTATTGATTCTATCTTTGGCAGAAGACGTTTATACTAATGTTAATTAATAGGAAGTTGCATTAGTGCATGAACGCAGGTTGGTGAGAGATCTAAGAAATCGGCAACAAGGTTCTAATTTATGAATGCATACAATTTCGGTTCTATAAGAGGAACCCCGAAATTGGGTAAAGTTCAGGAAATTGGGCACTACAGAGTTTTTTTTTCTATTTCAGAATTTTCAGCCGTGAATCAACCTTTCAGTGGGCTCAAACTACACATTTAAACAGTCTCACATAATCAACTTACTTAACTCAAATTTCCAGCTATAAAGAAGTGTCCATATTTTCTTAGAATTTACTTCCATTCCATAGGTAATCTTAATCCTGACCTCCTAGGTTTGGTGAGATATATTTGAGAAAATCTGGGGACGAACAACTAAGAAACCTCTGGCCTTAATGAATGAATCACTTTCTAAAAAGAGAAATTGCTGTTATTCCAGGCACTTTTAAATTACTGAAAGGTTTTCCTACGAACTCCACATTTTTCAAGAACTCTTGGCTATAACAACTTCGACGAATTTTATAATTGAGTTATTGTTACAAGCTGTACATATAAATAATATCAGTGAAATATTGTACTTGTCACAATTCCGTACACTTCAAAAGTTGTGTCCCGACCTTAGAATATAGAGACAACAGAAAGTGTTGATCCCTGTAAAATTCATGTGCATGAGCGTGGGTTTTTTCACGGTCTCGTGAAGTAGGTCAGCATTATATTGAAGAAAGAGACAAATGTATTTTCAGCTGTCAAACGAAATTTTCTAATTTGTAACTATTTGTATTTAATTTAAAACTTGTGAAAAGTGAAAAATATTTTATTTAGAAATAGTGCTAAATAAAGTAAAGATTGTAAGTAATTATCTGTTGATATTATAGTGATATATTTCTAAGTGATGTTCATGTAATTTCAGAATGAAGTGTTCGGTAAAAATTGCCACAACAACACCAAGGTACGACGTGGGAAATCATTTTTTAGTAAAGTATAGTTATAAAATATTATTTTGTATACTTTACACAACTTTGTACATTAAATTAATTAAAAATGCACAACAAAAGCGATGAAAAATCGAAAAAATCCTTCCTCCACCTAGATTTGTTTATATTTGTGACAGTTGTGAATTCCCTGGGTATGTTGGCATGACAGTGAATAAAAACATTTTCGATGGGAGCAAACGTTATATTTTCAACCATATATCTTGTTGCCCCGCTCTCTATATTGATTCTACTACACGGCTGTACT